>JBBYHH010344917.1:0-12164 GCA_038382905.1 Daphne laureola | reverse complement strand
AACACAGATTCGGCCTCTGTGTAAAATCCCTAAACAATAGCAACAAATCATACAGCTCACTCATAACTTCATTCTTGTTGTAACTCAGTAGTATTCACCCACACAGAACATGAAATCATCATTTTTACAAGAAATCCCGTAATTGTTCAAAGTACAGTTTCAGTCTATCTCAACAACTCTTCAGAAAAGATCTTAAATTCTTTCATGCATCCAGTAATTTAAAGGGAATCAAACAATTAAAGGAATATAGAGGTTTCTAACCTCATCGGTCGCCGGCGAGATCACTGGCCAGCGCTCTTCACTCCGGCTCGCGATGGATCTGTAGACGCGGAGCAGCGACGGTCCCTTCATTCGCTAGCCGCACCGCGAGCCCTGCTGCGATTCATCGTCCTTCACCATCTCGAGTTGCGCCAGGACCGGTGACCATCGCCCTTGCCACATCACTCGGTCTCTCTCGCTCTCTCACGCCCGCTCGCTCGCTCCACCATGATGAAGAACAGCAGGTCTCCAGCCGATAGCCACAAACGGTTGGCTCTATCGCTCCCTTGATCCGCCATCCTCGCTCACCGTCCCTCCTTTGCGAGCTCCCATTTTCAAGATGAAGAAGAAGCTAGAAGATTTCAGAATCGATCTGATCTCCTTTTTGATTCTGCTCTTTTTTTAGAAGGGCGATTTAAGAGTGGAAGGGTCTGGTTCGGTCGATTTGAGAAGATGATTTGAGAGCGCAAGGGTTCTAGTTCTGGACGCGATTTGGGATGGAACGCGAAAATATATTTCTCCAACCCGTTATTTTTTTTGTGTCAAATTTAGTGGCACAAACTTGTTTTCTGCCACAGAAAGTAAACAAATTTGTGTCACATAATGATTTTATGCCACTAATTTTCTAAATTCTTTACTGACACTTATTATATGTTATTAGAATACCTATATAGTAGCACAAAGTATATGTGCCAGTAAATATGTGTGCCACTAAATGACACTTTATTTGTAGTGACACATCCAGGATGTCAATAGATGAACTACAGAGCTCCCTATTGGTACATGAACAAAAATTTAAGAAGACAGAAGGTGAAGACCAAGTGTTGAAAATTCAAGAAGACATAAGAAGTTTTTTTGGCAGGGGCAGAAGTGTTTTTAGAGGAAGAGGCCGATGAAGAGGTCAGTTTTATGGGAGAGGCCAACATTATGGAAGAGGACAACCTTTTGACAAATCTACAATTGAGTGTTACTATTGTCATAGGCTTGGCCACTTTCAGTATGAATGCCCTAAATTGGACAGAGGCAAATTTTGCAAATGAGGAGGATGAAGAAGAGAGGATGCTAATGGCAGAAGTAGATACTACCAGTAACACTTGAAGCAATGTTTGGTACTTCGACTCAGGATACTCAAATCACATGTGCAGTCATGAAGGCATGTTTACAGAACTGAATAAAGACTTCAACCATACTGTCAAACTGGGCAATGACAACAAAATGCAAGTAACAGGTAAAGGTTCTGTAAAAATAATTTTAGAATGGACAACCACAATACTCAATGAAGTGTACCTGATCCCTGGTCTCAAGAACAATCTACTCAGTGTAGGTCAACTCCAAGAAAAAGGATTAGCCATCCTAATCCAAGGAGGAGTGTGCAAGATCTTTCATGAGTAAAAGGGATTGATTGTACAAGCTAAGATGAGTAGCAATCGAATGTTCATGGTTCATGCTCAAATCCCAAAACAGCAAGCCAAATGCTTACAAACAAAAGGTGAAGATTTGTCCTCACTCTGGCATAAAAGGTATGGACATCTTAATTTTACTGGACTACAAACCCTGCAGAAAAATCAAATGGTTGAAGGACTACCAGAACTCTCCATCCCAGAGAAGATATGTTCTGACTGCATCAAAGGAAAACAACACAGATAGAGTATTCATAAGAAGAGCATGTGGAGGGCAAGTCAGAAGTTAGAACTCATTCATGCAGACATTTGTGGTCCCATTACACCTAAGTCCAATGGAGGGAAAATGTATGTTTTATGTTTCATAGATGACTTTAGAAGAAAGTCTTGGCCATATTTTCTACTTGAAGAATCAGATGCCTTTGAACATTTTAAGGTGTTTAAAATAGCAGTAGAAAAGAAAACAGGTTTATCTATGAAATGTTCGAGGACAGATAGGGGAGGAGAATTCACCTCAACAGACTTCAACCTATTTTGTAAGGAAAAAGGCATGAGAAGATAGCTAACTACAGCTTATACACCCCAACAGAATGGGGTAGCAGAGAGAAAGAATAGAATCGTTATGAACATGGTTAGAACTATGCTCACTGAGAAAGATATGCCAAAGGAATTTTGGGCTGAAGCAGTTAAATTAGCCTTCTACATCTTAAATAGATGCCCAACCCTTGCTGTCAAACATATGACACCTCAAGAGGCCTGGAATGGTCAGAAACCCTCAGTAGGACACTTAAAAGTGTTTGGTTGTTTAGCTCATCTTCATGTACCTGTTGTGAAAAGAACTCAACTAGATGAGAAGAGCATAACCTATATTTATGTGGGGTTAAGTGACCAGTCAAAGGGTTATAAGCTGTATAATCCTGTGACCAAAAAGATCTTGGTAAGAAAAGATGTCATTTTTGAAGAAAATGAGAAGTGGAGTTGGAATCAGACACCTGCACAGTCAACAGTGGGCATTCTGGAATGGGGAGAGGTTGAGAATAGTGACAGTGAAGAAGAAAAAGGCCCAGAATTGGTAGATGAAATCACATCAGGAACAAAATAAGGAAGGACAAGGAAAACACCACAATGGATGAAGAATTTTGAATGTGGTAAGGTATTGTCGGATGAAGAAGCTCACATGGCACTCATGTGTGAAGAAGCACATATGGCTTTTATGACATCATTATCACTGTCTGATGTGTACTATCAGGATGCTGTGAAAGAATATAACTGAAGAAAGGCAATGGATCTGGAAATAGAATCAATTGAAAAGAATGGCACCTTGTCATTAACAGATTTACCAAAGAGTGCAAAAAGGATTGGTGTGAAATGGGTGTACAAGACAAAACTGAATGAATTTAGAGAGATAGATAAGTATAAAGCAAGACTAGTTGCAAAAGACTTCTCACAAAAGCATGGCATAGCCTACACTGAGATGTTTGCACTAGTTGCAAGAATGGATACAGTAAGGATGATTATTGCTACTGCTGCTCAAAGGAGTTGTACTATCTTTCAGCTAGATTTCAAGTCATCTTTTCTTCATAGTGCTATAGAAGAAGAGGTCTACATTCATCAACCAGAGGGTTACAAGAAAGAATGCCAAGAACATCTTGTGTATAGACTACATAAAGCTTTGTATGGTTTGAAACAGGCACTAAGGCCCTGGTTCAGTCGTATAGAAGGACGCTTTGTCACAGAGGGTTTTGAACATTGTGATAGTGAACAAACATTGTTTACCAAGATAGGGAAGGAATGTCAGATAATTATTGTGAGTGTCTATGTCGACAACCTCATCTATACTGGAAATGATGAGGGTATGTTGAGGGGTTTTAAAGAGTCAATGCTGAGGGAGTTTGACATGAGTTATTTCCTTGGCATTGAGGTGTCACAAAAATGAGGAAGCATTACTATTTGTCAACACAAGTATGCAGTTGAAGTCCTGAAGAGATTCAAGATATCTGAGAGTAATCCAGTCCATAATCCATTGGTAGCAGGGATGAAGATCAGTAAAGATGAGAAAGGAAAATTGACAGATGAGACTATATACAAGTAACTTGTTGGGAGTCTTATGTACCTTACCACCACAAGACCAGATTTGATGTTTGTGGTTTGTCTCATCAGTAGATTCATGGCAAAGCCCACTGAGTTGCACATGCAGCTGGCCAAGAGAGTACTGTGGTACTTAAAAGGGATTGCAAACTATGGAATAGAGTATCTGAAAGGTGGACAAGAAGGTTTGATGGCATTCACTGATAGTGATTATGTGTAGAAGACAGGAAAAGTACTGGTGGGTATGTGTTTCTGTTGAGCTCAGGGGAAGTTTCATGGAACTCTAAGAAGCAGCCAATCGTGACCCTATCCACCACTGAAGCTGAGTTCATAGCAGCAACTATGTGTGTCTGTCAAGGTATTTGGGTAAAGAGAATTATGGAGCAGCTCGGACATGAGATGACAGACTGCATTCATATCCTGTGTGACAACAATTCTACAATCAAGCTATCCAAGAATCCAGTTCTCCATGGGCGCAACAAACCACTACGCCATTGAAACATGGTTTACCACGGCTAAAACCGTGGTAGCTACCACGGAAATGGCCGTGGCGTAAGCCGTGGTAAAATACTCTGTGGTAGCTACCACGGTTTTACCACGGATTTGGTCGTGGTAAACCTACATGTTGTCAATGCTGTCTTTTTTATTTACCACGGATATTCTCGTGGTAAATCCGTGGTAAACTAAATTATTATTATTTTTGTTTTCATTTCAGATATTATATTATGAATGCTAATTTATTTACAACTCCATTATTATATTTTATTTAATTGTAATATTAATTAGGCTACCAATAGTAAAATGAAAATTATATATTGAAAAGTTGTTCGATCCACATCTAATAACAAATATTAAATAGTTCCAAAACCAGAAAACCTAACATTATTTTTTCCTTTTAGGATCATTTTTCGGTTGAGACTTCAAAAACGCCCTCAGATCATCATCCTCATTCCATAAGAGATTATATGCCAAATTCAGGTTTGTGTTGACCAGGGGCATCTGCTGCTCTGGCCACGGAAGACTTGTAATATAATCATTGTCGAGGTCGAAGTGTGTAGAGTCCTCGTGACGTGGCGGCTGATGGACTAGAGTATGCGAGGATCCAACCACTAGGCCCGACGACACAGCTGAACGGGAGACATATCCATTCGCCATCAATGTCTAAGGCAAACACACTTGACCGAATAACTAAAAGACCTAAGACAAACACCAAGAATAAGCAATATTGAACCATGCCACAAGTCAAGAAATTAAAAAAAGTCCACTCAATAATATTCAACCAAGACATTGAATCTGCATGAATTCATGCTCGTAATACATCTTACAATGGAAGCTCATTAGCTACCCAAGAAGACAACCATCAAGTTGATTAACTAGATATGATGTAAGTATTTCATTATCATGTTTATAAACAATACATTTAAAAAAGGGAAAACAATGAAAGAGCTTACCGTGTCTACAATGTCTTCCTCAGATCTAATTCCACCAACAACATAGATGGAATCTTTTGAGGCAGCAACAACATAGCCCCTGGATTGGTTTATTGGTTCACTAGTCAACATTTGCTGATTATCCTTCTATCTCAAAAAATTTGTCATTACAAGCAATAAAACCTCTCTATTTACATTCGACCATTCCTAAGAGATTTTTAGAGAATTATTCAAACCATCAGCATTCCTTCATAAATCAGTAACATAACAGTGGTAGCAGCCTTCAATAGATTCAGCCTTGGTGCCTTTTCTTTAAATACAAATTCAACTAATTATGCATCAATGAGCAATTGTAGAAATTGTCACAAATAAGATGAGAAATCACCATGTGTTGCTATTTAAAATTCATTAACAACTACTAAACTGGTTTACAGTAATAGCTCACGAAACCTTCAAATTTGCCACTTGCACAGTTTCGGCCTTAAGGCCATAAATTGAGTTAATACTCAAATTCTTCATGCATTTCCAATTGGCATCAGATTTACTCATAAAAAGAGTAGGAAAACTCATCACAACAATTAAATTAATCTTCTCCCCGTTCATGGTCGATTCATTAGTCTAGGGTTCATAGACTTTTACCTCACAATTTTTTATTGATGAGGTCAGTAACTCCTTCTTATTTATTTGCTCCGGTGGTTCGCTGGTGCGCTGGTGGCGCTCTGGCGGTGGCGGGAATGGACTGGGTCTGAGCGTGGCTACTTCTGGCGGTGAATCGGGCAGTAGTTAAGGGTTTCATTGCTGCCGTTGGTGGCGAATCAGTGGGCTGGAGCAGACGGTCGGAGGTGGTCCACCGGCGGAGGCTGGAATGGAAATGGTGGGTGCGGCGTTAGAGGGAGTGGCTGGCGAGCCAGCCCTTGGGTAGCCTCATGTGGTCTGTTATGCTTTTATCAGGAAGAAGAGAGAAAGGAAAAAGAGAAGAAAAGAGAAAAAAAAAAGTGGGGCCTACCATGAAATTACCACGGATAAAGGCATGGTAAAGCTTTTACCACGGTTCTACCACACAAAAAGCCGTGGTAAACCCTACCACAAAATTTTATGACGGTTGTACCATGGCCTTGTGTTACCGTGACCATTTTCGTGATAAATCCGTGGTAGAATCCGGCTACACCACGTAGTGGTGGGATGCGCAGTCAATTCAATGGGGTATCATGCTCACATTACCCGACATTAGCAACTGCTAGTTTAGATAAGTACAGATTAGCTAATTTCGCGAAGTGGTTCAAGAACTTGCCACAAGCAAATCGGTGGTCGTTTCCTCCACTCCTATATGACTTGGCTTGTTTCCCGCATAAGATAGCGAAATCTTGGGCATGCTCGTTTGTTAACAGATTCATATTCCACGCAAAAGATGCTGGGCGGATTAAGACAACTGCTAACTGGGGCGTTTGTCTTCGGTGATACAAGTGAGGAAGATTGTGTGGATTGTTATGGCATTCTTGATGAAATTCTCGCCATTCGATATAACAAAAGCACGCATGTGAGGAAGACATGGTTTGACCAGTATAAAGGGTTGGTACGGATAAAAACTCTGGTATCACTGATGTGGACCACACATGTCTGTGGAAGGTGTATGATCGGTTCATCTTAGCGAGTCAGACACAACAAGTTGTTTATCTTGAGTATTCCTGCCAAATTCGGGAGCTAAGAAAGTGACGGACAATATTCAAAAGGAAGCCTCGACATTTTTCAGGTGACAGAAGAAAATGATCAACCGCTAATAACACAGAGCAAATAAAATATGATGATCCTTTTCAAGAACCACGACTTCAAGAACCCATAGTCGTGACAGAGGATGATATGACTATTTCTCTAGTTGATGGCCACGAAGAGGCGGAGTATATTGAAGATGACAATTTTTAAGAGAATTGAGGATAACTATATTTCATGTAAAATATTCTTTAGATTGATGGACACTCTATTAAATACTTGACCATCCATTTTGGAGGACTATTAAGTCTTGAAACATAGCTCAATCTGGGGATGTTGAAAGTGTACGCTAACAAAACATGGGAAAGGAAAAATCAATGGAAGAGGAAATCACATTGGAGAGTTTCTGACAGTGCACTTGATCTGACCGACCATCAAGAGTCTTGGCTTTATCAGTTGAACCGGTTCCCGTGTTTGTTGTATTCAGCTGCAAGTATTTGGCCCAGCTCTATTGAAAAGAGAGGGGAGGGCGGTGTAGGGATGAAAGGTTAGATCGCCAATAAAAAACCACGGAGAGCAACAAACTATACAGGACATAAATTGCCCTCACATTTGACATTTTCGTGGGAGATTTATTCACAGCAGTAAAAGAATTGCTAGTAAAGCGTCTGAGAGTCTTATGAGGTAGTCCCTTATTCATCTGCTGCCACAGATTTTCAGTTCGTACTTCAATTTCTGAAGATTAAAACCGAAGAACAAATTACAGAGGAAAAAATAGGAATCCCCATAAACATGTGCACAAAATCAGCAGGAAAACTGAAACAAGGAAAGCAAAATGATTAAGTATCTTAAGAAACCCCATATTCTTACCACTAGCTTTGCTGCCAGGGTCAAAATTGCCGGCAGCTGCATGCTTAGTTGATACATCTCTATCAATTAAATCTCCTGGTGCCAAATTCCCCAAACGAATTGTTTATGTCCAAGTTTTTTTCACAATCAAATGCTGATAAGTGATAAAGATAAAAAGAAAAAGAACAAGAAAAACGTCAAATCAGTACCTGATACATTGGATTGGGAAGCGGCAGCCATGAAAGAGGAGCTAATTCTGAACTTGGTCTAAGGATTTATAGGAACAATGCAAATATCAAAGTTTACAGAGTAGGCGCGATTGTCTGTTCAGAAAATCACTGCGCGCAACAATGATCAACGAAAAAGAAACCCTAGGAGGTTGGACCAGGGAGCAATCAGAGACGATCACATAGAAAACCCAATTCCAGGATCTTAATCCAAAGACGTAGAAAAAGAAAAGAATAAAGAGCTGCTTAATCCAATTCCAGGATCTTCTTCAGACGAGCCAATTACCCTTCTGTCAATCAAACCCACCAGCTGCCTGTGCGATCGACGGATTTTGGACTTGGCAACTTCTGCAATTTTCAAAGTTAAGGAATCATGCAACAAGAACGGGTTTCTATATTTCCATAAGCAACCCACCAGCTCTAATCAACGCGGAAAACTCACCCAATAAACGATCACCAAGAAACACCAAAACAAACACGATGGATTGAAGCTCGCAACTGTGGATCTACAGAATGAAGCCGCCGCCTCCTTCGTCTCAATTTCCCTTCACCGATAGCGCTTAGAAAGAAACCAGGATGCGGGATCGACAGCTGATGGCCATGGCACAGCACAACAGCTTGGAGGTAGGTGCCGTGCAAATGCAATGGGGATGGATTTTTGGCTGAGAATGAGAAGACAAGCGAAGCGAGTGGCACACCCAGTAATTTCATTTAAATTTTTCAACTTTTGTTTGTTCCCTTCCCACAGGAAAAAAGGCCCAACAACCACTCAATTATTCACTCTGTCACTATTTGGACACTCAACTATCTGATTGATCAAATAAACCATTCAAATATCAAATTCTTATCAATTTGCACATAAATTTACTTGGTAAAAGTATTTCACATGATATCCACATCTTTTTTAGTTTAAGAAAATCGAACCCTTATGTTTCTACCAACTCCATCCACATCATCTTCTTCAATTTACATTTGAGCCTATACTTAACCTATGTTTAGGTTTCTCTTTTTGGTGATCGATACCCATAGTTGCTCTTACCTCTTACCACTGAACCGTAAATGAAGTTTGATTTTTTTTTTCCCAATGTTTCTTCACTTTATCAAAATGAATAAGATGATGCGGATGATTGAAGTAGAGATATATTTCATTTCAGAGTAAATCTTCCACAAATGGTAAATCTCTTGCTCTAAAGGTGCAACCAAACAAGCATGATAAGTATCTTCAATTGGTGGAAACATCGTGTTCTAGGATCACATCTTTTATTTTTCTAGAGGAAGTGAAGAGTCAAGGACGAAACTGAATCTTTTGCTTACTAGGGTCCGTGTCGGGGACCAGATTGTCTTCAGAGGGAAAAGGTCGTTCGCATTATAATATTTGGAGGCCAAAGTCTATAGCTTTCTTGGGTGGGATTCAGGTTTTCGTTTCACATTCTTTACCAATGGAGGAGTTGAGTTTCACATCCTTTATCCAGGTTACTGAATTTTGTGGGAATTTGCATGAGTTTAATGTTTCGTCTATCTCTTTGAAGAGTTCGGAGGAGCCTATTTTAGGCGTTCTCGAGAAGTTTGACAAGGAGCAAAAAGAATGGAATTAAGAAGGTGGATTCTAAACAAAAAGTTTCAGGTACCAAGTCTGAAACTTTTATTTTTTTCAGGAGTATTACCTTCTTTAGACAACAATTTATCAGGATCGAAGATAAGGGAAGAGGAAGCAATTTTTTAGGTTAGTGGATTAGATGGATCAAAGAAAACTAATAAGAGTGAAAATCCAATTAGAGATAAGAGGCGTGTTGATAAAGTTAATAAATTTCTGGGATGTTCTTTTAAGGGTTGTGAATGAGTCGCGTTGGAGATTTATGATGAAGTGTTCAAACTTGTCAAAAGAGAAGCTTCGAATTATGGGTCTCGTGTCAAACTCAAGAACGAATTAAAAAATTGCAATGGAACTTCAGAAATTAGAGAGTAAATGGTCAAAAGAGGGATTTTGGAACACTCATGATATGGTAGTTTGATGCTTTTTTGTTTGTTTTTAAAGGGACTTGGGCTTTACTTTTAATTTTATGGAAAAGAACCCTTTTTGCCACTAACATTTGGTAAAAAGACCTTTTTTTGCAATTATTTTAAAAACAGGTATGTGTTTACCACTAACGTTTATGTTTCCGCACCCGTTATATTTTCCATGGTGGAAATAAGTGATGTTGACGTGGCTTGTTTTTGTTGACGTGGATTGTTGATGTGGCTAATTACTCTGCTTCTTAACCTTCCTCCATCTCCTACCCCGACCTTGAACTTCTTAACCTCGACCACCCCTGAAGAAGCCACCGCCACCACTTTGACTCGCTCCGACGTGATGAATTCAGAAAAACTCGGCCGCTCAGCTTCACAGTCGTCCGACAACGAACAAAACTGAGCCTCATCGGAGGAAAAAGCTGACCGCGGGCGTGGAATCTCTCATTTTTTTGTGTTAAAGGTGGAATCTCCTAGAACGGTTGGAACAAATGTTCTGGGAGCAATTACTATGCTTATACGCCTCAAACCCAGAAGAAACAAGCAATTTCAACATAAATAAATTGAGAGATTTTGAAATTGCTTGTTTCATTTATGAAATTGATCGGTGATGAATGAATCAAAATCAAATATCATGAATAAATCAAACAAATGAAAAAAAAAAACAGCAAGAGGATATTTATGTACCAAGACTGATTAGGGAAGAGCAAATCTCAATTTCCATAAGTACTTGTTTGTTTGAGCTTTGTGGATATTTATTGATTGCCAAGGGGCTAACACGTCAAGGAGGCAAGTAGCTTCCACGCGCCGCTTTGCCGACAATGGAGGTTTCCCGTTTGCTGGTTCATTGCAGTCCAAATCTCTCTCCCCTCCCTTCTATTGTCCATCGACCTTACTGTAGGAAGGAGTGAAATGGGGTGGGGGGGCTTCTTAGCGGAAAAATATCAAACAGTTGGTGGACAAACCTTGGGCTACTGCCGAGTACAGAAAGTATGAAAAGAATCCACAATATTAAGTTTTCAGAACTCTTCGATCCATAATCCAGAGCAAAAACCTTTGTTTTGCTAACCAATTCTTCCCTGCACTAAATACGGGAGAGATCTGACGCCACTAAATAGGGCAGTCGTGTGCAAATCTCAGACGGGATCGTACCGGAGAGCCGGTTTTCGGCGAGATCGAAATTTTGTTTGTCCTTCTTCCGGAGAGAGAGTTTCCAATCGAGAAATGGCCAGGTAAAGGTGAAAACCCTAGCCTTCTCGACCTGCCACTCCTTCTGTTGGCGTCGATCTGGTTCTTACACTGAACACCGGCAATGATTGCCATCGATCCGGCGTCGATCCTTCTGCAGAAACGGAGGATGGCGAAGTGAGAATCGATGCATTGTTGTGATTTGCAAGATGAAGAAGACACGCTGGAGTGAGAGAAAGTAGCTAGTGCACATGAAAAAAGACACGTACGCACACATGCCACGTCAGAGTTTGGTGACAGAATATTCTAGTATATCCTCACCGTTAACTAAATTAATGATAATATGGATCCAAGATACTATTTGGGTGGTAATATTAGACCGGTAAATTACTGAAAATTGTAAATATGGACCAATGTTTTAAATAATTGACTCTTTTGACAAACGTTGATGGTAAAAAAAATCATTTTCCCATTTTTTTTTAATCATACTTTTCTACTCTCATTTTAAATGCTTGCAACTGTTTGGTATTCTTTAATCAAATTATTACTATTGTTTCTTCTTTTATCTTTCTATTTAGCCCTTTGTCACATGTCAAACTAAAAAATGGAACATGGAGACAATCCCCCACCCATTATACATATATACATTTAGAAACTATGCTAACTAGGATAAACAGTAAATTGAGATTTTTAATGGGATATTTTCTTCTTAGCTCATACTTTCACTCCTTTTGCATATTAAACCCAAATATTTTCAATTTTATGTTTTGACATTTTAACAATTTATCTTTAATTCCATTTGCATATTCATCCTATATATTTTCAATCTTATTTTGACATTTTGAAATTTTAACATTTTATCTTTTTTTGCTTTTTTTTTCTTTTATATTTTTTAATTTTTGTTTGTTAAAAGGATAACTTCCTTTTACCTTGTAGTTTAATTTCTTTTGCATATTAGTCTCAAATGTTTACAATCTTATAATTTAGATGTTTCATATTCTTTTCTTTCT
>JBBYHH010344916.1:0-20699 GCA_038382905.1 Daphne laureola | reverse complement strand
GAAGATTCTATTTTTAGAAGACCCACCACCTGCTCGACAAAATACCGAGCTTAAGCTTTGCAGCATCTTCTTCAAGCTCCAGCAGAAGCAAAAGCTTCATAGTTTAATCCAATCTCCTCTCGGGAAAACTGAGCCTTTTGGGATAACCTCTCGCCACGACGAACCCAGCGCCTCGATTAATCCTTCTTTCACCTCCGGTGACGGGGTCGCCATTAAGGATATTCACATCGACCCCTCTCCGCTCTCTACCTCCGCATATTCCTCCCCGACACGGTGCTTGAGGGGACAAATAATGAGAGCTGGGGCTGCGTTTTTCATGTTTATGAAGTTTATTCTCCCTCCGGTGAGAAGGCCTACAAGAGGTTGCTGGTGATGGTCCAGTTTCACGGTGGTGGGTTTGTCATGGGGAGCAACGATAGTGTAGGAAATGATGCGTGTTGTCAGAGAATTTCTAAGGCATGCGATGTGATCGTGGTGGCAGTGAGGTACCGGCTAGCCCCGAAGAGTAAGTTTTCGGCAGCGTTTGATGAATGGGTAACGACGTGTTTGGTGGAGTTGATTTCAACAAATGTGATCAATAGAACTGTAGAAGGGTAGCGACACTAAACAACAAAGCATGGTGTGAAGGGAGAAGGGTGAAAGTGTAAATGGATAGAAATTTTATGGTAGAATTGTTAGGGTTAAATAATTTGGGGTGTAACTTTTGTAGTTAAACCTAAAAAACTAACAGAAATTCTAACGGTGTTTAACCTCAGGAGGTTTTTGTATAATTTCACAAATCTCATGGGATTTTATCGAGAATACTGAAAATAAAGGAGGTAAGTGCAGATTACGACAAAGCTTAGATTTTTTTTTTTTTTTATAATTACCCATAAAAGAATAACAAAAAAAGAGAGAGAGAGGAAAAAGATGGAAAAAAAACAAACAAACAAACAAACAAACACACACACGGCATGGACTGAGATTGAAGGGTCACACGGAGGATGCCATGAGGACTCAACATTTTAACCAACTTTTACTGTATTGTATGATATCTCATTCTTAAAAACATAAACTCTCTTACCAAAACTTTTCTTGAGCACCCATGAGAAAAATAATTCCCACGAGATTGGTAGGACGTCAAGGCATTCCTTTAGCTTTTTATTTTTTATTTTTATTTTGGAATTTTTTAAAACAACTTTCTTTACCCCCGATATTTCTATTCTTCCTTTTTTTTGAACAAGAAAGGTTTATTTTAGTGATAAATCATTACAAAATAAATCACAAGAGACCAAAAAAGCAAACACCCAAAACATGCACAAGACAGTCGGATCAATAAAGGTGGCGAAAAAATGCAAAGGAAATAGCCTAAATCTCAAAAGACTAAACATCATCATCAAGATCACCATACGGAAAAAAGATATCTGATCACGTACCCGATACTCTATCCTAAACGCTCCATACGAGCAAATGGTATCGTCACACCATAATATGCTAAAAGGAACACGGATCACATAAACCGCAAAGTAAGCAACAACAAACCAGAGAACTAAAAAAAAAAAAAAAAGGCAACGAATCGTCCAGAAAGAAAGAACTAAGAACAAAATAACAAAAAGCAAGAAGACCCTCCTTAGAAAGATGAAATAACAACGAGCCATCAAAACTCAATGTCCGGCTAGGAGTCCCCCGAATCAAACCAGTCTTGCTCGAAAGTCGGAACCATTGTCCTAGACATACGCAACTTCTTCCATGCAGTTTAGGGGTCATCTGACCAAAACAGACCACACTCTACCGCCATAACGACCACCACACCAACCACCTGTCCTGGCTTCTCCAGAACCGGCACCAACTTGAACCATTGGAAAACACAGTTCACTAGAGCCCCAAACAAAAGTCACTACCAAGACACGACCCTCATACTCGAAACCACCTCTACAGATGGGGATGTCTCGGAGGGACTTACACTCCCCTGAAAAATCCTCGTAGAGCAACCCAGGAAGGACTAGAAACACGCACTCTATGGCACTTCACGAAGGACCAAACAACAACGCAGACCTATGCCTTCGCGGTAGAGTAAAACGCAGGTTTTGCAAACAGAGATCGTCCAAATCGTCCAAGAGGATGACGATCATAGCGCCACGAAGACCGAGCACCGCACTGGTAAGGCAGAACAGTCACCGGCCCGGACAAGCGCACGATGGCTCTAAAAATTGAGGAAGACTCGCATAGCCACGCCTCTAACGCCCAACAACTTAACAATCCATAAGTCTCAAGACGGGCCGACGGTGAGAGGAGTGAAGGGGACAATGAGAGAGATGCCAAGGGCATCGCTAATGCGGCAACACTTGTACTGCAGCGATTGTGACTGTGGCAGAAAGAGGGATTTGAAACCTTGGCGGAGAGCACATCTCTTTTTGTACTTAAATTAGAATAAGTTGACATTTCTCTTCTTCCTAACACACTCGTATTTACTTTAATAAATCTAAATATTAATTTAATCTAAAAACAAAGAGGATGCACATGGAGTGCCGACAATTAAAACACTACTCGTATAGTGTATTATAGGAAAAAGATAGATCACATGGGTAGGTATCAACGTACATTTTAACCGTCAATCTCTTTTCTAAGAAGGAAAGTTTAGGATCTCTTTAGTTATGAAAATTTTCTGAAATTTTCATTTGTAAATAGTAGGGATGTATAACTAGTTATTAAAAGAGAAAATCTTATTTTCAAAGCTTTAGAAAATTCATGTATTAAGATAGAAAACTTTATTTTAAAATTCTCCATTTTAACACTAGAATTTTTTAAAGTTTTGAAAACAAAATTTTCTATCCTTAATGAGTAGTTATACATCTTAATTATTTATAAAAAAAAACTTGAAATAAAAAAATTTCATATCTAAACGGATACTTAACAATTCTCAACCTAACGGTAAAATTAGAGCTCATGGGCAGGTACAACCCAGATCATGTGCTCTTCATTTTACTTGTATATGTCTCGCGGCTTACTTGATGTTGGATCGCCTAAGCCTTTATTTCTCCTTCCGTGGGTTTGTTCAGTCAGTTTAGACATGAATAGACTAAAACCAGGATCGATTTATGGGCACGACACTCTGATCACTGGGCTTCAGCAAAATCGACACTTGCTCTAGCGCTGATTTTCTCTCTCTAATGGTAAGTGGGCAAAGATTGGAACAATCATTGGGCTGGATGGATGGGCTTGTACCTAGTGATCCACAGTGCATTAGGGACTGGTCTCTTAGTACTCGCTCGCAGGCACACAGGTTTTGGGTCCACAACCAACCGCCAAATGATCTTAATTCAAAATCCGAGGTGGCCTTGTTTGATTGGCAATGGTGGTTTGCAAGATTTTCTAGAGCACCTATCAACACATCAGCCAATCAGAAACGGATGGCGAAATCTACACTGGATAGATCTGTGGACTCAACCACGCCTTATATAATAGGACAGTCTGTGACCCCTAAGTCTCATCAGACCATAGTTTCACAACTCACTACTTACCTCGTTCAATAGCGCTTACATGGCAACCATGGCTTTTTCATCAACCTTCACCGGGAAAACTGTGCCACACAATGCACAGACAGAGCTCTTGGCAGCTGCCCGCGGCGGCAGCGGGAGAGTCATGATGAGGAAGACAGGAAGAAAGCCTGCTGCTTCGTCCGGGAGCCCATGGTATGGTCCAGACAGGGTTAAGTACCTCGGACCCTTCTCCGGCGAGGCACCATCTTACCTTACAGGTGAATTCCCCGGTGACTACGGCTGGGACACAGCCGGACTGTCAGCTGACCCCGAGACCTTTGCGAAGAACCGGGAGCTTGAGGTGATCCACTGCAGGTGGGCAATGCTTGGGGCTTTGGGATGTGTCTTCCCGGAGCTCCTTGCAAGAAACGGGGTCAAGTTCGGTGAGGCGGTCTGGTTCAAAGCAGGTGCTCAGATCTTCAGTGAAGGTGGTCTGGACTATTTGGGGAACCCCAGCTTGATTCATGCTCAGAGCATCTTAGCCATATGGGCCACCCAGGTCATTCTCATGGGTGCTGTTGAAGGGTACCGTATTGCTGGAGGGCCACTGGGGGAGGTTACAGACCCTCTGTATCCAGGAGGTAGCTTTGATCCCTTGGGGCTTGCTGATGACCCTGAAGCATTTGCAGAGCTTAAGGTGAAGGAGATTAAGAATGGCAGACTCGCCATGTTCTCCATGTTCGGGTTCTTCGTGCAAGCCATTGTGACCGGAAAGGGGCCAATTGAGAACCTGGCTGATCATCTTGCAGACCCTGTAAACAACAATGCCTGGGCTTTTGCCACCAACTTTGTACCAGGGAAGTAAACTGTGAGCTAAAAAGTCAATGTGTAAAATGCTTGTGTTTTTTAAATGTTGTATGAATTTCAAGTCTGGTCTTCCATGGAAACACTAATCATGCTTTCTTTGTAACCAAAAAAAAAAAAATCAGAAATCAGAGCTGGCCAATCAAGTTATTAAGTGACGTTTCTGTAACAAAATTTGCTATAGCAATCACATTAATTCTTAATGGTTAAAGCTCTTAATTCTTCAAGACAGTAGAAAAAGAATAGTGACATGCCAGGTCTAATTGATGGAATTGAACTTCATTTAGTATAAATCCGCAGAGAATTCCAACATTTGCATTCCTCTTCCAGCGACAGTAATCTGATAGCGGTTCCTTCAAATCATCCAAAGAAAACCATCGAATCATTTTCTGAACATTTTTCTCTAACTGTCGGATGAAATTTAAAGAGCTACTGCAATCTTTGATAACTTAAAAAGGTCAGTTATTTTGGGATCAATTACTGACCTGCCACAGGCTCTTGCATCCAATGCTTCTGGTTCAGGCACACTGGTGATTAAATGAGAATGCTCAGTCAGTTGGCAATGCTCCTCAAGCTTCCAGCACCTGACACGTTGGTCAAGGCCAGTAGAAAATATCCACTTTCCATCTGTCCAAATACCTTCATCATGATAAAAGCAGAAGTAAGTCCATGTCAAAACACAGGGAAAGGAAGTAATTTATTTGTTTTTACCTTTGATCGCAGAGCTGTGAGCTGAGGCTATTCCTTGGTGAACATAGAACTGGAATTGATAATTCATGATCTGGTGTTGACTGAAGCAGATAGACTTCTCAATAGTTTCAACCGTAACATTTGGCCTAATCATCATCAGTCTCATAATCCTAGAACCTGGATCAGGGCTCAGTGATACTGAAAAGTTGAGCAAGTTAAGTGCTTGGTCATCACCCCCACTGACAACGCAGAAAAGGCTTTCTTCTTCACTCAAGCAGTTTCTGCAATCCATTAGTGAAACACAAAGACAATTCACACCTGATTGGTGTAAGTTATTAACAGCATGAGTAGGCCTTATTTCACAAATTTCAGCCAGGTATTTGACTTTTTCAGATTCTGACTCAACAGAAATTTCTGGTTGCACTTGACCAGAGTCTGAAGAAGTGTTGAGAGATATATCTACAGCTTCATCTACAGTTTTCTCAGCTACTGAGAAACCATTAGATCTTCTTCTCAATAGGGCATCCAATGTTCTCCATGGGCGTCCACCTTGGCTTCCCCTTCCAGTCCGTGGCCTTCTCTGACAATCAATCAACTTTTCGACCTGAAGACTCGACACATGCCGCACAAAAGCATTGACACTCTCCGTTATATCCCAACAGGTAATACTTCCATCAGTAGCCCCGCTAATCACCATGTAAATGCTCCTGCAAGTACTCTTCTCTGAGAAAAAAGAATACAGAACAATTTAAGGAGAGTGCGGTAGTGTTTTGCTTTAAAAGCTTGGATAATGCAGGTATAAACTATTTTGTTCCCAAATGAAATCCAGTGAAAACAATAAAGATGGAAAGATAGAAAGCTGCGCAATTCTTTGTGGAGAAGAGTTTATCCAACTTTAGCAAATCTTCCCTGTCTACAAACATCATATCTAAGCTGGTGTTTTGCATAAGAGACTGAAGCAAATACACACCCATGACTAGAGAGTTTGAACAAGTTTAGCCATTCCCTGAGAATTATGTTCAAGAACATCAAGGCTACCAATTAACCTTCAAAAGATGGGTGGACTGGAATGACAACATGCTGCAATGACAAGATTGGTGATGGCGCAGGAACCAACACAGCAACATCAAACCTGGAGAAGAAGCAAATAGAAACTCCAGTACAGCATAAAGAAAGAGAATACAGACAAGCTGAAATAAGATCTCAGAACTAAGAATAAAGGTACCCATATTGTAAAGAAAAAAATTAAAACAAGAATGGCAAAAGAAAAAATACTAGTACTAAATACCATAGACGGTGTGGTAATAGCAGAGCTCGTAATGCAAGTGTTGCGTCTGAACAAGCCACAACAATGAAGCAGACAGTCAACCTGTAACAGATGGTGGTCATCAGGATAAAAAGAAAGAATGGCAAGTCAAATATTTGACCGCCATGAAAAAGAAGTAAATCGTTGAGACAGAAGAATCAGTAAGAACAATATTCTGACATCTCACCTCGAACCAGCGCATCGGACAAGAAAAGCTGTGACTGCAAGGTACCTCCAATCATCTTCATCTATAGTCTCCCCAGAAAATTTTGATTCTGACTCCGTTTTTCCAAGACTACTTGTTCCCTGAACCAAATTTCCCAAATTAGTGGAGTCTCCTGTTCGATTGGTTATTTCATCTCTTCTCTTAATGCCGACAGCTCTAGTTGGCTGATCAGTAGCGAGCCACCGAAACGAAAATGATGAACACTGTTCAGATGATGTGTTTAAGCCATTCGCATCTTGAGAATCTGAAATCTCTACTAACATTCCTCCCTTTTTATCTGATCCTCTGCTTCTGAGCATCCATGAAGTTAATACACGTTTTGCACCCACGGATATCAGTACACATTGATTATCCTCGCCCTGTGTATCGTTAGTTTGTCCATCAATCCCACCAGAGAAGCCATGTGAATCCGTAGGAAGAAAATGTGTCTTTGACACAAAACATAGAGATCTGACAGAAGAGCCCCCAACATGCTCCCCAAGCAATTTTGATTCTGACCAACTTTCCAGCTCAGGTGTAAACCTACATCAATTCAGTCATTGTTAAGCTTCGCTCATATTAACTATGGTAATATCTACAGAAAACAAATCATTGGATGACAACTGTAAGCATGACAGAATTAAAGAATGAGGAGAATAGATACAAGAAAAGAAGATTTCGGTGGCATATCTGAATATTGGTAGCACATCCCAAATATGGTAAAAACACCTTGCTAATCATTTTCGGCAGCATATCCGTAAAATTAAAATTAAAAAAAAAATGCGAAACATCCCAAGTCCAAAAATGAAAAGGCAAAGGAATCCTAAGACCGATTGTCACCTGTGAAGTCTTTTAGGATAAGCGCAATTCTATCAACTTATTAGATGCATACTGCATACCTAGTTAACCTCACACTTCCATCTTCACATCCAGTTGCAATCCAACTCGAGCTACCAAGTAAACTCTCCTTGCCACATGCTTGAATGTGGGACTTCCCATCGACAAAGCACAGTGAATGCAACTCTTTCCCATGAAACTGCACGTGCAAAGTTTTGGGGAATAACATTCTCACACTTTCAGGTAGCCACTGCCGATGAATGTATATAAGCTCATCCTGTGGAAGAGAATTGTGTAAATTGATACTCCCATAAAATCAAATGAACTTGGAAGAGAAAACATCAAAGGAGCCAATGGTAGACAAATTTATGGCCTGGAGGTTCAACCTACAGCTCACTCAGATATGAGTAATGACGAGTCGACATTCCCAGAAGACTGTGCTAAGCGCGTCTTGACAGAGGTGCACCAACACAAAAATCAAGATTCTCACTAACATATCTACAAAGTTAAATACATTCCGAATTGAAACAAAAAAAAAAATGTTCCTACCTTTTCTCTATGTATTGCATATGCACTAGGTATTTAAAACAGGTAGATCAAGAAAACAAATCTAGTTTCTGGTTTTTCCTGGCCAAACTCAAGATTCTCATTAAGAGATCTATAGAGCAAATACCTTAAGTTTAAGGCAAAACTTTTTCCACCATTTAAGTTTGTTTTAAGCACACTCACACCGACACGTACACATTTGTGTTTTCAGAAGAAGTCATTGCTAGGGTTCAGTCCTACATGTATCATGTCACCATAAGTCTTTTGATGTATTCCATGTAAGTGTGGTTCATATATTTTAACTTACCTTGACATATGCAAAGCAGTTCATCATTTCTGGAAAATCACCAATGTAAAAAGAATGAGGCCGACGCCATCCACCACAAGGAATTTGCATAACCTACTCCATTGGACAAATAAAATCAACATTAATTTACAGTTCCTCCCTCTTACTCCCTGAAGATGAGAAAAGATGAAAATTGACCTTTGTTTCATTCACTACATTCCATATTATGAAGTCCACAGATGAAAATCCAGCGACATATTTGCAATTTGCCAAATCATCAACATCTTTGTGATCAGCAGATACAGATTCAATCAAGCTCAATTCTTTCACTTGTTTCATCCCTACAAATTCAATAGTAAGCTGACCCTTGTCAAATTCGAAGAAGCATATGCAACCATCTGCGCCAATCTGAACAAGAAAAAGAAAAGGGCAGCTTATTTGAGTGATAATACATACATATTTGAGGCACACACACACAGACATAATTTCAGAACAAAGAATATTCCATTTTCTGAAGCATTTGGAACCTAACAAGATTAAATTGAGCTGACAGTTGATATTGTTAACCATTAGTTTACAATGCACTACCTTTTTCCAAACAAAATGTCACTTACAATGTTCCTGTCCTAGAATAAATGATGACATGAATATTGTACACCAAGCTTTCCAAGTTCACCTCAGTATACTAAAGATTCTTTGCATGATAGGTGGTGTGGAATAAGAATAAGAATAAGAATAAGAATAAGAAAAGATTAAATATGATCAGGTGATTTAACAATCTTTGTAACTATTCAAAGCAGATTACTGTTCGAACTTCTTTATTGTTGACATCATCACCATCAGCAAGGACTTAAAAGGGAAAACTCACACAAATATCTCTTTATAAAACAACATTTGGATTACTGATCAATCTTACCGAGCGTATTTCAATCTGACTGGATGATAATCTAGCAACTGAAATGCCAGAGACACTTGAAATCCCATGAGCTCCTTTAAAACAACAAATTGGAGATATACTGACTCCTGTAGTGACAAGTGGACCCAGTAGCAGATCTTTTGACAAACGGAAAAGAACTATATTACCACGTAGATCCCCACAGATAAGCAACTGCGAAATAAAAGTACAGCAATCAGACAGGTCATATGGGCATTTTTCATGAACCCATCACATTTGCTCTAAAAAAATGTTATCCATAAGATGCTCTACAGCAAAGGCTTTACATAGTGCAACAGGTTAAATGAAAATAACTGAGGTAATATGTACTGCATAGGAGAGAAATGGCAGATTTACTTACCTCTTCCTCCGACAAAGCATCCAAACACATTATTCGTATTCCAAAACCCGAACAAAATTCAGCAAGAAGAGTAACGTGACAGGTTCTTTTTGTATAATGAAAACCAGATACTCTGGGATCAAACAACCGCCATAGCTTTAAACATCCTCGAGGATCACTTGTGAAGACATAACTAAACACCATAACAGAAAAGTTTCACCTTGATTGGAAAAGAAATCTTAATAAATGCAAAAACAATTATAAACACATTACTGTATTAGACAATGTGGTATAGAAATTAGGTCATTCTACAAAGTACTGAATGAGAGTAATACTAACTGACGCGTCCAAACAAACAGGTTTCCTGTTCAGTAAATAGGTTGACAGTAGGTTTGCAAAAAGCAATTGAGAAAGATGAAGCATGTGGGAATACAGAGCTTGCTTGGTCAACTTGAGGCAATGACCCTAAGATTTTTAGATAGAACTAGCACCTGAAACCGAGTGACTTGCACCAGTAAGCTCCTAATAGTTGTCTTTCTCTTGCTGCAGGCCAAGTAGAGACAAAACAGACTTGTGGACAATCACCCGTAACCACAACTATTGTCATGTTTCCTTTACCATCCCCTAAAGCAATCCAATCATCTGACCCAAATGAGCAGCAAATATCCATAGAAACCACAGGAACCTCTTCCTTAAGATGGATGAGCTCAGTCCAGTTCACATGGCCTGCATCACTTAATTGGGCATGGTACAAGTAACCATGATTTGTTGCCACGTAAAGAGTATCCTCGCACTTGAAATGCAAAAAACGTACATATTCACTCTTGCTGCACCAATGAAAACCAATAATCTCAACCAATGAACGGACACAAAATAACATGACCAAATAGAAAGAAATTATTGATAGAATGGATGAGAAGAAAAAAAATAGTTTTCCGAACAGTGCGTGTGTTTGTAGACAATGCACATGCA
Source organism: Daphne laureola (assembly GCA_038382905.1). Taxonomy (NCBI): domain Eukaryota; kingdom Viridiplantae; phylum Streptophyta; class Magnoliopsida; order Malvales; family Thymelaeaceae; genus Daphne; species Daphne laureola. The sequence goes on along the minus strand of JBBYHH010344916.1, from coordinate 10,261 downwards.
TTCCTGATGCACAGGAAGAAGTGCTACTCTTTATAAAAATTCCTCACTAGCCAGTCACTCATCCAACTTTAGTGGGCACTGCTACAATTTTCGGATCGTGTACCAGGACAAAATACCAAATGTCTAACAGGAAACCTGGGAATATTCATAGTATATACCTGTCCATAAGTCCAATTTGCCCCAATGAATTTGGAATACGAACAGTGAATTCCGGTTCTCTTTTGAACTGAAAGTGCCCCTTGGAATGTTCCTTACATTCTGCAGATTGTAATTGCACATGATGTACTTTGATTGCAGAATCAAATCCTGCAGTGATGAGAACTGAGGAGCTTGGATCATACAAACATCTCCATACGCCTCTTCCTCTGCAGACAACAAAATTAACACATACCATCTTATAGATGACGAAAAGGTATAAAAATGTTGCATAAAAGAAAATAGCTTATACTTCTCTGTTGAGATGATGAAACAGAAGTATAGCAAGCCGAAGGTTACATCAGAAAATAGTAATTTACAGCATTTACAGCGCAAGCATGTTCTGTTAGAAACGAAAACTGAATGGAACAGTAAAGTCAACAAAAATGCACAAAGAAGGAGAAAAATATAAAGTTACACTTACGTGTGCCCTTTTATCAATTCAAGCAGTGTACCATCCTTTCCCCACATGCGGCATGTACAATCTTCACCAGCTGTAACAATTAACTACATCAAATAATGAAGAGAGTCAGGAGGCCTCGATACCCATGGTTTATAAGCAACACCTTGATCGGGGAAGCAGAACTGCAAGTGAAAATTTTGAAATCCATGTGACTAGTTTAAAGACAAATATTTCCACATGATGACATGAACGCACAAGGCAATGAAAATTTTAATCTCTATATGTTTAAAAGCATGTGCCCTGTGGATCTTGAACTTGCGTATAACATGTTATCCAGTCATCTTTTACTGAATTGTACAGGTTGTACATGCAAAGGCCATGGTGCGACAGGTGAAAGATCTACTCTAATGCAAGCCATTTCTAATTCTCTAGGATAAACACAAGCTCAACTATTCAAACAGATCTAATTATACTCAATATGAGAAGTCTATGAAATAACCATTAAATTTTATTAGAATCCTAGTTTATTGTTAAGGGAGGTTAAATGTTCCTGAAACATATCATTACATAAATTACATTCTTGTCTTAGTCCATACACTGATCATCACCTTACAACTGCTGGTCCAACTCCAAAAAGTGAAGACCTATTTTCATCTGGCCAAACGAGTTTTTCAAAACAGTTTAAGCCTATCCAAGAAAGACAAGATCCAGGAACAAACTCAACTAGTATGACGTTACTTTGAAAGGACATATACATGACAGCACCACTTACAATCAGAAAATGATCTCCCAATGTGAATCAGCACCATATGTTTTTCATTGTCAAACTATGTTATGCTCCAAAAGATATAAGATAACTGAACTCACAGTATCAGAAAAACAGCAATCCCAAACCCGTGCACTGTGACCAAAGAGGATGGCTCCCGTAGTATCATTTCCGTTTGCAAAAGCATTTTGTTCAACATGAATACTCCAAATACGAGCACTGATCCAGTAAAGAATCAACTGTTAATGTGTAAGAATATCCAGTAACCAAGTGAACCATATGTAGAATGTAGATATAAGGAAAAACAAGAAGAAAAAAAAAAACTTTTCCACCTACGATCATCAGAGACAGACACCAATCTTGATCCATCAGAAGACCACCCAATGCGAAATATAGAACCTTCATGGCCAATGAGCCTACAAATATGAGTCGTTCCAGTTTCGGAAAAGGTGGAACTGATATTGCTCATATGGGTGTTTTCTTTCAAACGGCCCTTACGAGCAGAACCAGAACAAGGAACAATTTTCCAAACAATAACCTGTTTTAAAAAAAAATCAAAAGAGATCACAAACTTTGGAAATGAAAAAGGATGTTAAATCTTCCACTAAATTATCTTCTCCATTTTTTGGAAACAAGAAAGGAGAATGGAAAATGCAACGAACGGTATGAAGGTGTAGGTGGAAAAAAGGGGGTGCCTCGAAACCAGAATCAGAATCATGTTGGAAGTTGAAAAACGAGCTAAGGAGATTACAGTGGAATATCAACTATTAGCTCATTTGTTTTGCTCTTTTGGGGATCGGGTGGTATTAGTTTGGAGATACGGGGTGTAGAAGGAATGGGAGATTGCTTCTTTTGGAGATTTATGGGGTATTAACAATTTGGGGTGTATGTTCTAGCTTTTGCTAGAACTCTTATATATTACTACTATTTGTTTATTAATAAAATAAAATAGTTGCCTTTCCAAAAAAAAAAACACGTCGGGTTGGCAGAAATCAGAATGGAGCTCATAGTCACTTAACTCTTAGAAGTCATATTGACACTAACTTTATATGAATGCACAATCAATGATACTAGGAGTTCTGGAAGGGAATTGAGCATAACAATAGATACCTCATTATAAATTGTACCGGAAGCAATTTGAAGAGTCTCGAGACTGTTGCCCCATAATTTCAAGGAGTACAAAAGGGATCTATCTGGAGAAGCAAACAATTGATTACAGTAACTTAGCAGAGAATGTAGATCATTATGCGTCACCATAAATCAGCGAAAAATAACCTGAAGACTGAACTTTAAGGAGCATTGTAGAGCTTGATATGTCCCAGACATGGACAGAGTTATTGCTACATCCTATAACGAGATAACTGCCGTCACCATCTTCCGTCCCGTTCAAGCCCTACAAGCCAATGAAATGAAAAAGAAATGCACAGAACTGAAGAACAGGGACGAATAGAAAAAGTCAAGAAAAAAACACAGACCGCCAAAAGAAAACAAAAAAGTTTGATATGAAGTAAGGCATTACCTCGAGGAACAACACATCCAAAACCCATTGCGCAAACTTGGGGAGCGAATGAAGTAAGCTCAGGTGCAGGTGGAATTCTGCTCGACCTTCAGTCCCAGAAGCCAACTCACAGCTCAAACTGAACACCTTCACTCGTTTTTCCCCAAACACAACAAACTTATAAGAAAGGTAAGATATAGAACACTCCTCCCTGCATTTGATCAAGCTACAAGCAATTCCGTGAACTCGAATACCGTCGAATACTTCAAACGAACTTATCATCGTTCCAGATTCCAAATCGTACACCAGCACCTGTGAACCAGTACCTGTTCCAAAACGAAAGATAATTCAGCAGTTGCAGAGTTTTTCTAGTCAAAGGTTTTAGAAATGGTACCGGCAAGAAGATACGGCAAAGAAGAAAGGTGAGAAGGAAGGTGGAGGAAGCAGAGAGCTGAGATTTCTCCAAGGTATTGGCCGCTGTCAAGACGCCACTCTTGCTGCTTCTCCGCCATTCTTGTAGATTATGAGATTTGGTGGCGCGCTGCTGTTCTTCTCTGGAGCTCCGTTTCGCAAACAGAGAGATTATTTCATACCGGGCAAGTCGTAAAAAGAAAAACAAGATGTCGCGCTTATTATGACAGGCCCGGCCCATATCCAAAAAGCCCAGGAAAAAGAAGAAGAGTTTGGGCTTGCAAAAGCCCACACTAGTTTTTCAAAACAGAAGTGAAAAAGACAATGCGGTGAGCGTGGATCGAACACGCGACCTTCAGATCTTCAGTCTGACGCTCTCCCAACTGAGCTATCCCCGCTATGTTATTAAGAATGACACTTCTTTATCTACTTTATTAAAGTAGCGTGTTCTATAGTCTTCTCTTTACCAGATGTTTATACGGTCAGTTCCGTGACGTGCAAATTCCATTCTTCTGATCTCGACTTCCTTCTAATCCATCTTCCTTCCTTCGTCTTGATTCGTCTATCAGTGAATTCGATCTGCGATACGATTCGAATGGGGAAGGTGACGGCTTTCAAGGATGAGTTAACATTCGGTTTGTTCTTACCTCATCCCAAATCGCGAATTTGAAACAAGAGTTTCATTCTAATTGGTGTTTTTGGATGATCGACATGGTGATTTGTTTTCTTGATTGATGCTCTTATTCGCAGTGCAAAGGCTCGATGAATCGCGTGAAATCATCGCCAAATATCCCAATCGGGTTCCTGTAAGCTCCTCTCAGATCCACTTTCCGCGGCTCAATTTTTTGTGCTTTCCGTCAAATTATCCTCTAAGTTCGCCATTATCTTCTTAATTGTACCTTAAGGAGCTCAGCCGATGACTGTGTCTTTGTTTCAACATGGAATAGTACTAGTAATTTGCGACACTCCAGTTGGAATTTAGTTCAGCCTAAATTTGTGGGAATTGAATTGGCAGTGCATAGAACAGTAGGATTAAATTTTCGATTGAGTGCTTTAGGGCATTTCATTACGCTTACTTTCTTTTGTTTTGCAGGTAATTGTGGAGAGATATGCGAAAAGTGACATCCCCGAGATGGAAAAAAGGAAGTAAGTTTCGAGCTCTGTCCTTCTTGATCATGTTTTCTTCTACGGTGTAGGTTGCCCCAAGTTGTAGCCTTTTGTGATAGGAATATGTTGTCCATTCTGTGACTGTGAGGGTAGGTTTCACAAGTTTTAAGTTCCACAAATTAATAGAGATGTAATTAGAAGAAGACAGCAACAAGTTGATCCAGATGTAGAATTAGTTATTCTGGAAGATGCCACAGCAAGAGGCTTGATTCTCTTTTCCATTGTTCATCACCAAAATAAAACACAACATACAATTACTACTCCCTCCGTCACAGCAAAATTGATGCTAGTCTAATGTTGAGGTTATGAACTTGTTGTCAACTTCAATGCATCTGTTGGAGAAGCAAGGATTTATCGCGGAGTTAAAATTATCGGGTTTCATGGAGATGAGGAGAGGAAAGTTTAGGTTATCTTGATTAGGCAACTTCTTTCTGATTCCAACGTGATAATTGCTTTAGGTATATGGTACCTCGGGACATGTCTGTCGGTCAATTCATTCACATACTAAGCCTGAGGCTTAGACTCGCTCCGGGAAAAGCTCTGTTTGTGTTTGTGAATAAGACATTACCTCAAACAGGTAAACTGAACCTGGAGAATCTCACTCACTGTCTCAATCACCTTGTTAGTTTTCTGGAAGCCTTGTTCTGATATTTTGTTTTTCGGGTTTGTCACAGCGACCCTGATGAACTCTGTGTATGAATCATTCAAGGATGAGGATGGTTTCCTCTACATGTGTTACAGCAGCGAGAAGACCTTCGGTTGCTCTCTGGTTGGCTCTGCTCCTTGAACTAAGACGTTTATGTGTATGTATATGTTGCCAATCAAGTAATGATATTCAGATGCCAAGCTAATATTGGTGTTGTGCCTTACCTGTATCATGAACTGTTGAAAGATTGATAGTTCCACGTCTCTGACTGTGAATGATTCGTTTGTTTGTCTCTCCTTTGCATGCTGAATTTATGTTAGGGCTACGTTGCAAATAAAAAAACACCAACCAGATTGTTGTGGTATTTTGCATGTTCTTAATATAAAAAAGAACAGCAAAATCTGTCAAATCACTTGGTTCTAAAGCAACGTTGCTTGAGCTAAACGACCAGAGCCTCGGTACAAAGGCAAAAGGTCTTCAGGTCTCCTGGAATCTGGATTAGGTCTAACTTTTGGGGGAGAGTTGGCTGTGGTCATAGCCATACGGCAAAAAATGAAATAAAATTTCTCACTATCATATCCATGTTTTCTTCAAATTTTTCCTTTCACAAATTTTATATCAATTTTCAAAAACACATTTCTACTACAGAAAAAGTCAAATGAACACCTGCAAGGAAGGCTAGGAGGGTTACTAGGTTGTATCTTTTCTTTACTTAATAGGAAAAGGAATGAAAAAATAAACACAAAAGAAAACAGTTTGGGTTGGCGACAGTCAAATTTGCAGTAAAACGTTTGTTAGACAGAAAACATCCCCATTTTGATGCCGCAATATATTCATGAAGATATTAACCGTGATATTTTCAGGTAATTTGTACTTCTTTGGCACTTAGCAAAACAAATTAAAATAGAGCCATCACTGGAAAATATCAAATGGGTCTCAGAATAAGAACATGGCAATGGCATTCTCTGAAGTTTGAACATCAGAGCACCCTTCGACTTCCAAGGTCATATAGTTAGCCGGTGTTCTTATGATATGTGCCAGCTATCCTTCAAAAAGAGAGGCTGAGAACGGAAACCGAAGGAAAAGAAGATCCAAGAAACTTAAAACCTGAGTATGCCCTTCTTTCACCCGTATGAACAGTTTTGGAGAATCCAGCAGGCGTCCACCTCAACCAAAATAACCTCATATTAGGCAAAATGGGTCGAACCAAGTACAGACCAACAGCCTTTGAACCTCAAAATACCCTTGATTTGAGGCTCAAAAATCCGTCACAAACTTCAAAAGTCATTCTCACTTCCAGAAGCATGTTGCTGAGAGAAACCCTTCTCATTTATTAAGGGAAAAGCTTTTGCACTCCTTTCCGCCAAGCACCTCGGACAGGTAATTGTGCCATGGAGTTTTGATCTTCATCTGACTTCTTGTCCTTCGATTCTGGATCAGGATCCGGCTCAGTATTTCTCAAATCCAAGAGTGCTGCCATTGAACCATCACCAAGCCTAGCCCTGTGGAACTTGGAAGTCTTTTTTCGCTGCTTAGAGCTGCCACCGCCACCACTGACACCATCACCAGATCCATTTCCAATCGTCTGTGGATCATTCTGGAGGCCCAGTCTCTCCATGGCTTGACCACCAGAACGAACTTCCATAGGCTGTTCATCGACCATCAGCTTTGACTTACCTTTTGAACCACGATATCCATCCTTTGATAGCACCTCAACCTCCTCTTCTGAATGCGTATAACCAGACTGCAATTTCCTTACACTGCTCAGGATGTTGTCTGCTAAAACATCTTTGGGATTAAGACTCCCAGCAGGAAACTTCCCTTTTGCTTTCTGAGAGCCACTAATGTCTTTCAAATGGCAATTACTACCTCCATTCTTTTGTACATTGCTTCTCAAACTAGAATTGTAAGTTTCAATAAGCTCTTGCTGCTTCTGAGGATCAGGCAAGAGTCTTGCAAGCTCATTAACTAGATGAGTCAACCCATGCTGACGAACATAATCTAAATACTTTTCTGTGTCGATTAAACCATGACGATACTGTCCAGAAAGCTCCTTGAATGCAGCATACTTTTCTTCATCGTGTGCAAGTGCAGAACGTATCTTTTCCACCAAGGACTTGTTTGCTGTCTGAACATCCTCCACCTTTACCGAAGCTTGGTTGCTAACAGGTAACTTGCGCACTTGTGTCGCTGAAATGGGAGGAAAATCAGAACTAGAAGATTCAGCTAGGTCAGTCGTAGCAAGACTTGGATCAGATGCAGAATGTTTGATCCTACTTTTCTTCCCAGAGGTCTTCACAGAACTAGAAACTACCGATCCGCCAGCTGCTACTGGTTGATGTTGACTCCAAGGCCGAACCTGAGCTGAACTTGCATAACTTGATGGAGCAGTAGAGATGAGATTTTGCGATGTTATGCCTGCACTGTTCACTGCAAGTCTTGGCTGAACTGCACTGGCAGATGGTTGGACAGAGCGACCGCTTGGAGAAGGCCAAGACTGACCATTAGTAAGACTATTTTTACTTTTACTGTTCTGACCCCATGACTGTGCCACAATAGGATTCTTATTCTTTGGTTTCTTTTGACTAGAACTAGGAGCCATAGGGAGGGGAGGAAAAGAAGATTCTCCCAAAGCTGCTCCTCTTGCCACAATAGGATTCTTATTATTTGGTTTTGGTTGACTAGAACTAGGAGCCACAGGGAGGGGAGGAAAAGAAGATTCTCCCAATGCTGACCCTCTTGAGCCTGGTCCCAGTGCCTGAAGGTATCTTGAAGATAATTCTGAATCCCTTGTAGATAATTCTTCAAAAGGCTGAACAAGGGGATCCGCAATGTCAATTTCTTCATGATCAGGAATCGCCTGAGAAATAGATGTAGATGGCAATGGATCCATGGCTGTCTCTAAACTAGCCTGAATAGCCGCAGACAATTGATAATCAGAAGGCTCTCGTTGAAAACGAGCCCTTCCACGACGATTCTCTTCAGCAGCTCTTTTGTATCTAAAGCTAGTTGGTATCTAGGGAATACATGAGCGAAAAAACATAGATAAGCCAGACAAGAATGGAAACCATGTAAAAGAGACCAAACACAAGAACACGACCTATGAAAAAATTCAAACAGACTCTAGAACTACTTTACGTTCCACACCTGTAGCGCCGCATTGCGCTTTGCGCGAGACATACGACCTCCGTGTTCAATAGCATTATGCCTCTGAAAGAGGATAGAAGTACTTGGAACATCAAAAATAAAGAAAAAGAGATGCAAATGAGTTAGCTGGAGAAAGGAACACATACAAACCTTCAGCTCCGCTTCAGCCTGAAAGACAACAAATTTTTTGACAAGACAAGACTCATCCTCGCATAGAAAATGATCCCGGCGAAAATGAATCTGCAACGTAAAAGGATGTCAATCATGCTGTTTCATCCTATAGATAAAGACAACAGAAAATGCTAACACTTGCCTCTAGGTCATCATAATTTTTGTAATAGTCAAATTGTCCTGGATGTTGCCTGCAGGGCATCAAATGAATAAACGAAAAGATAATAATCATTTAGCAAAACCCTTGTATATCTTGTAGGCTTCAAAGAAACTGAGCAAGGTACCTCTGGCATATATGGCAAGTATAGTGCTCGGTGGACATGTGTGAATATAATTCATTATCTCCATAAAATGGTGTCCCACAAAATTCACATGTAGGATGACCTGTGAAGCCACCTCTCTCACTCTCATTTCCATCTACTTCTGAATCACCACTCCTTGTATGCTGATTTAATTGTGCTCTAGTGTATAGTTTTTGTTCACAAATAAATATCTGCAAATTTTAGAGCAGCAGGTTAAGGAAATCATAATTTTAGGTGCCATTAGTTAAAACAAAATATCAGAGAGCAACATAATGAGAAGTGCCGAAGCAGCAATAGAAAACGGTCAGCAATTGAACCATTGGCTATGAAAACGTCTAGTATTATCATACTTAACCTAGTTTGTTCATGATGTTGATAGATAAGTTACCGTTTTCACAACCACCTTTGTTGAGTTATTTTCCCTACTTTTAATAGGCAATGATGATGGAGACAACAAAATAAAATGTAGAAAGCTACCAGTTCACCAACAACCATAATGTGTGTGTGTGCACGTCACACACACATGTAAACACAAAGAATGTTTTGAAATATAAGACAATACCAATCACCTAAACAACAACCAAAGACAGAAACTGTGAACTTACTTTCCGTCCCTCCAAACACAGGCTGCACATCACCAATCTATGGCGATGAAACAAATGACCCTTCAATTGCTCAATATTTCTAAACTTCGCACGGCGTTTAGGCCCTTCACTGGACTGATCCTCCATATTGTCACACACACTGCATGACAGCCTACACATGGCCTTGATCATCTTGTAGTGGTCAGAATCATCAAAAAATGCTTCTGTATCCTCATGATACCAGTATGATCCAACCTTGCCCTCTCTAACTTCAGATGGAAAGACAGAAAAATCATTGATCATCCTTGTATAGTCCCCCATAGCCTGCAAATAACAGACATATATAACTCTTCAAAACAACAACAAATCAGACAACCGTAAAAGAGGTCACTCAAGGACCTGAATCATAATGTAGATATGATACGTCTCCATATAGCACTTAAATGAAGAACGAAAATCATGAACAGAAATTAAAAGAAAGATCAAAGACTATGGTTTGACAAGATGCGCGATTCATATCACAGAAAGAAGTCTTAACAATACCTAAGTTCGTGCGAATCCAATGGTCAAATAAGTGATCGACGGATAATCTCAATTACAAAAGATGAAAAGCAGGCAACTAGGGCGACTAGAACGTATAAAGGGAAGGCGAACCTTGGTGACAAAGACAACGGCTGACACGGCCTTGCAGATGCAGCAGCGGCGATCGCCGCAGATGAAGCGGAGACGGGCGACGCACGTCGAGCAAACTTCCCGGTGACCGCACGAACCGTACGCCACCCATTCCAAATTCTCAGCGCACACAGCACAACTGTCGTCCATTGTTCGATCGAAGATTCAAAAACCTCTGATGAATTGGGATTGAGAGTATCGAAAGGATTGAGAGGAGATCTAGGGTTCTTGGCCCAACAAAACCTCGGTAGACCGTAGAAGACAGAGCAGGAACAAATAGATTTCGCTTCTGTTGTTAC
>JBBYHH010344806.1:0-12165 GCA_038382905.1 Daphne laureola | reverse complement strand
TAGATCTTCGGATGAAAGTCATCAGATTAGAGAGGATACAAATTAGTGATATAGTGGTTGTTATTGTGGAATATTTAGTTTGTCTAGCAACTTTGAAAGTAGGTACTCTTAATGAATATTTAAGATTATTGTAAATATTATTTCTATTAATGAAAATGAAGTAATGTTTAATATTGAACAACTATTACTAGCTTTAATTGTACTAATTACTAGCACAAATCGTTCTGTCAAAGTCGAAGTACCAGTAAAACCACCAATAAAAAGGAGCATCAATAAAATCACCAAAAAGCCAGTACATAGTCTTTTTTGACACACATTTGTCTTTATTGACAGACAAAAAGTGTTGGAGTATTTGTATTTCTTGACAGATGAACGTGTGTTGGCAAAACCCAACAAGCTTTTCCTGACACACAAAAAACTATCGGCAAATCCCTCTAACTTTCACCGACACACATGCAAAAGTGTCGGCAATACCTTTCCCGACACCGGTATTGCCGACACATTTTTTGTGTGTCGGCAATGTTCTTGAGGGTCTTTCTTGACACTTTTCAAACTTTTCTTGACACTTGTTGTCTGTCAGCAAATTTCATTTTGTTTGTAGTGAGAGTAGGATGAGGAAGAACTCCAAGTTCGGCGTGATGGAGGTTACGGCGATGGTGTTTGAAGTTGAGGAAGAATTGTTGAAGTGTTGATGTCGATGGGATGGTCAACCTTTTAAATAAGGCTCAGGGGTCATGCAACTATCGGTAGCACCGGCTTATTAGAGGGTTCACACCATTATAACCCTCCAGGTCCCTCACACTGGGTCGCGCAGGGTCGCGCTCTAGGGGTCACGTCGAGTTAGTTACATGGACCTCCTTTCAATGGTGCAAGGCTTACCATTGCGCTAACAGGGTCACGTAGATCTCAAACCGTTAGGACCCCCACTCGAATGTCTAGGCACATGGGTAGGGTCGCATACATAGGGGTCGTGCCCTTCATCCACGAGGCTCACAATTTTGCACTTGAACTGGTGGAATTTTCCTATGAAGCTTCCAAGACATTTTTTTACCTGAAATATGAGTCAACTCCTGCCATTTCTAACATAAAGATCATCAATGCACCAAGTGTTATTATTGTTAACAAAATCAAAGAACTGTGAGAAAGAGTGAGAGAGAAGATACTGAAATCCACTTGGGTTGCCTCCCAAGAAGTGCCACGTTTGAAGACTTTGGCTCGGCATGGATGATCATCACATGACTTGTGGAACTTCAGCAAGTTCCATATAACCAATTTTTAGATTGTCTTCTCCAAAATAGTGTTTCAATCTCTGACCATTAACCTTCAAAGTGGAGTTGTCCTTCGGATTCAATAGTTCCAGTGCACCATGTGGATAAGCTTGAATGACTTGGAATGCTCCTAACCAACTAGACTTCAACTTGCCCGGGAAAATATTAAGTTTAGAGTTGTATAGTATCACTTTTTCACTGGGGCAAAAATATTTCCTCAAAATCTTCTTGTCATGCCACTTCCTTGTTTTCTCCTTATAAATAACGGCATTATCATATGAATCTAGATGGAGCTCTTCAAGCTCGTTCAATTGAATCATCTTCTTTTCTGTAGCTCCCTTCAAATCATAATTGAGATTTTTTATTGCCCAATCAGATTTGAATTGACATTCCACCGGAAGATGACACGGTTTCCCAAAACTTAATCGGAATGGAAACATGTCCAACGGTGTCTTGTATGCTTTCTGGTATTCCCATAAAGCTTCATCTAATTGTTGTGACCAATCCTTCCAGTTAGGATTGACTATTTTCTCAAGAATATTCTTTATCTCCCGGTTAGAGATTTCTGCTTCCCTATTGGTTTGAGGATGGTAGGCAAGGGCAATCTTGTGCACAACTCCATTCTTTGACAAGGTATTTTGCATTAACTTGTTGATGAAATGGCTGCCCCCATCACTTATTAAGGGTCTAGGAATACCATAACGAGAGAAAATATTCTTATGGAAGAATCTTAAGACCGTCTTTACATCACAATTCAGAGTAGCAATTGCCTCCACCCATTTTGACACATAATCCACCACAAGTAGGATGTATTGATTTCTATTGGAAGGTGGGAAGGGTCCCATGAAGTCTATGCCCCAAGCATCAAATATTTCAATCTCTTGAATTGGATTCAAAGTCATTTCATTCCTCTTCGAAATACCACTCATCCTTCGGCACCGATCACATGAATAAACCAAGGCATAAGTGTCTTTAACCATAGAAGGCCAATAAAATCCAGCTTGGTTGACTTTGTAAACCGTCTTGCCCGGGCCATGATGGCCTCCACATTTCGAAGCATGACATTTCTTGAAAATCTCCAAACCTTCTTCTCTTGTGACACATCTTCTCAATACTTTATCGGAGCACATTTTGAATAAATAGGGCTCCGCCAAATAATAATGCTTCAAATCCGACTTGAATTTTCTCCTTTGTTGTGTTGTATTGTCGTGAGGAAGAACTTTTCCCAACAAGAAATTGGAAAAATCAGCATACCAAGCTTGGTTCTTCTTCTCTACGGCATAAAGATGTTCATCCAAAAAACTTTCTTGTATAGGTGCTTCATTCCCCTCTTTAGAATTCTCCAACCGAGACAAATGATCCGGAACAACATTCTCTGAACCTTTCTTATCTCTGATCTCTAAATCAAACTCTTGTAAAAGGAGAATCCATCTCATCAATCTAGCCTTTGTTTCCTTCTTTGTTGACAAAAACCAAATAGTCGCGTGGTCCGTGTAGATAATGACCTTGGAGCCCACAATATAAGACCAAAAATTCTCCAAGGAAACGACCATGGTAAGTAATTCTTTCTCGGTAGTTCTATAATTCTATTATCTGTTGCCCAACACGTTACTCGCATAGAAAATGTCTCGGAAGAACTTGTCTCTTCGCTGTCCAAGTGTCGCGCCAACCATAAAATCGCTTGTGTCGCGAATAATCTCAAATGGATCATCTCAATTAGGTTCCATCACTAGCAGATCTTCTACTAACTTATCTTTCAAAGAAATGAATAGGCGGAGACAACTCTCATCGCATACAAATGACGCACCCTTCTCCAATAAATTGCATAGAAGTTTAGAAATTTGAGAAAAGTCCTTGATGAATCTTCTATAAAATCTGGCATGCGCGAGAAAGCTTCTAATTCCCTTAACATTTGTCAGTGGGGGAAGTTTTTCAATAACGGACATCTTTGCCTTGTGCACTTTCAGCCCTTCTTTTGAAAGTTCATGGCCAAGTCCTATGCCACTTTGGACCATAAAATTGCATTTCTCCCAATTGAGGGCCAAATTCATATCTTCACATCTTTGAAGCACCTTATCAAGATTTTCAAGTCAAGCATCAAATGAATTCTCGTATACCGAAAAATCATCCATGAAGACTTTCATACATTTCTCAATAAAATCTTCAAAGATAACAGTCATGCACTGTTGAAAAGTTACGGGTGTGTTACGAAGTCCGAAGGGCATCCTCCTAAAAGCATATCCTCCGCAAGAACTTGTGAACATCATCTTGTGTTGATCTTCCGGGGCTATATAAATATAATTGTAGCCCGAGTATCCATCCAAGAAATAATAATTTTCTTGTACCGCAAGACGATCGAGTATTTGATCAATAAATGGCAGCGGGAAATGATCCTTCTGGGTGGCCTTGTTTAACTTTTGAAAATCATAAACAACCCTTCATTTTGTAACAAGTCGAGTGTCTATCCATTCTATGTCATCATCTTGAATGACAGTGATTCCTCCCTTCTTTGGTACAACATGAACCGGACTAACACACTTGCTATCCGAGATGGGGTAAATGATTCTCGCATCAAGTAATTTCAAAATTTCAGATATGACCACCTTTTTCATTTTAGGATTTAACCGCTTTTGGGCATCAACATACGTCTTTTGATCATGTTCTAACAATATTTTATGCATGCACATCTCTGGTGAAATACCCTTGATATCATGAATAGACCAAGTTATTGCTCCCTCATGACTTTTCAAAACCAGAATTCGTCTTTCTTCTTGTTCCGGAGTAAGTGATGATGAAATGATAACTGGCTTAGTTTCATTTTGCTACACTATCCAAGCATGCGCCTAGATAGACCTAGCGCAAGACAAGGTCTGCCTGCGCAGCATAAGGCTAGGCAAGGCCCCCGCGTCCGGTGAGCACAACACCCGACAAGAAGGCAACGGGATCGCCAGTGAGTGCCACCCGTGCAGGAGCACAGCCCCTACATCCGGTGAAGGCGATGCCCCTTCGCACAAAGAGGAAGATGTGGCCACCCACGTCTCTGCCCATGATCCCCACATCTTTAGTACACTGTCACCCACTCGCCCAGGTCACTAAAACTACCCATGATTGGACAAACGTGGGATAAACCGCCCACCATCCCGAATCATGGGGGGTTAACTACTGGGTCTGAGCCTTATATAAAGAGAAGGCCTGGGAGGGTTAAAGTTACGACATTCTCTCCTAAAAAATACTATCAAGCTTGCGGCCTTTAACTGACATAAGCATCGGAGTGTGTTTCTGAGGTCACAACCTTGGATCTTTTACAGGTCTCAAGCCCACCAGTCGAGGAGTGTCAGAAGTACTCAGTCCCATTATCTAGATATCTGAAACAAAGGCTATCAGATTAGCGCCGTCTGTGGGAAATGAACGTAGCACACCAAACTCTTCATGCCAAGAACAACTCCTAGTGAACGCCTGAACGGTGGAAACGAGAATCCCCTATACAAGGAGGACAACATTTTCGTTCACACCATTGGAGAAAGCATCGCTCCTCACGGAGGAACATGAGACATCCAGCAGAACATGGTGCTTCAGCAAAATAACGTGGCGGGCCTAGACCAGGCAGCAATTGCAGCCATCACAGAAGCAGTGGCCGACAACATCTGAAATACACTGGTGGAAACTCTTAGAGGAGTTCTGGACGGCGCAGGAAGCATCTCATAGCACGCCATGCCGTGAGTGCACCACCACCCCCGCCGTTGCAGCAAGAAAAGATAGCGGTCCCTGCTTATACCGCTACTATCAACGCACTCGCCAGGCACATAGAGCAAATGGAGAAGCGAGAGGAGAGAAGTAATACATCAAGCACAAGACTGGGTCTGGACCACCTTTGGGCCCAACCATTCACAAGCCAAATCCTCGCTTCGCCGTTACCAGAACAATTTCGACAGCCAAAGCTCGATGCTTATGACGGACTCTCTGATCCGGATGTACACCTACAGTGATACGTCTTAGCAATAGCCATCACCAGGGCAGACGATAGGACCATGTGCCGAGCCTTTAGCTCCACCCTGACAGGGGCAGCCACCGCTTGGTACAACAATCTTAGGGGTAAGCAGTTTAACTCCTTCGAGGAACTCTCCCTCGCCTTCTCTAACTATTTTATAGGCTCCAAGCCCTCGCAAAAAATGGCGGGCCACCTTCTTAAAGTGAGGCAGCCCAAGGAAGAGCCTATCGTGGAATATATCCAGCGGTTCTAGGCTAAAGCAATCCAGGTCCCTAATCTGAGTGAGGAGACCAGACTCCTCGCTTCCATGCAAGGGCTCCAATGGGACTCTAGATTTTTCATGGAAGTCAATACCAATCCCCCAGGCAGCATGAAGCAGTTCCTCACCAGGGGCATCATATTCATGCATACAGAAGAGATAATTAAGCCACAACACAAGCCCTCACAAAGCAAAGGTAGAACCCAAGGTCCCCTAGGCCAAGATAACCGAGTAGGGGCAAAGTGCACCCAATTCTCATCCCAGCCTACGCGGGATCGTCATTATACGCCACTCCCACCCCTCCGGGATTCTCAAACCAACATCCTCCACATCCTCGAAACGAGGCGTGAAGTCCTGAAATGGCCATACCCCCTGTCCAAGCGACCCAACGGCCAATCAAACAAATATTGTCGCTACCATCGTGACAAGGGGCATGACACGGAAGACTGCATTGAGCTTAAGAAAATGCTAGCGGAAATGGCCTCGCAAGGGGGGCTATCTGAATTTATTCTGCGAGACCACTCCTTTAGAAAAGAATCACTCAGGGGTCGCAAGCGCGAAAGCATTTGAGAGGGTGATGACAAGCAACCGCGGGGAAATCACTGGTCACATTCACGTGAGAGAGACTGTATCCCACCACCGGCCGATCGCATTCACATAATAATGTAATGGGAAGGGGCGGCGGCGAGGCGTCGCTACATGAGGCAAATCTATCAACTTGAGCACTCTACAGCTCAACTCATCCATCACCGAGATGGCACGTCTGTAGTGGTCCCTCATTCAGACCCGCTAATTATCACGGCTCGCATTGCAGGCTGGGATACAGATAGGATCTTTGTGGACACTAGCACGAATGCCAACGTGTTCTATAAGCAAACCCTCCAGGAGGCCAAGGTTCCCCTCTTGCACATCCAGCCGGTGAAGGGGGCAACCTATGGCATCGGTAGAGAAGAGATCCCCACGTTGGGAATCATCACCCTTCCCTTCATGATGATAGGGATAACAACCGGCGGAGCCCCCGTCTACAGCTCCAGCTTTATAGACTTCATAGTCCTCGACCTGGCATCGCCTTTCAACGCAATTGTTGGGAGGCAGACCCAGTTGGAATTTCACGTGCGATGTAATGTACGAGCTCTCACATTGGAATTTGCAACAAGTTCAGGGGACGCCTACATATACGTCAGTCAGAATGTCTTGCGGGGAGACTATGTAGCATCCTTAACTAGACCCGCGCAGACACCGCGCCAAGCAGAGCCCAAAAGGCGCCAGTCCTTCACCGAGAACACAACACAGGAAGGCGGGAAGGACACCCCCGCAGAGGATGGCCACAATCTATCACGTGACTTCGAAGAGGTGGAGATATTGCCAGGAAAGAGGTTCCGCATGGGTAAATACCTGCCACCACCGACTAAAGATGCCCTCATCCACCTTCTTCAGGCCAACCTAGATGTCTTCGCATGGAGCCCTGCTCATCTTCCGGGTGTTGATCCCAAAGTAATCTCCCACAAAGTTAATGTTCTCCCTGATTTAACCCCTGGTAGGCAGAAAACAAGGGGCATTCTCCCAGATCGAAGGGAATTTGTACATTCAGAAGTTCAAAAATTGCTTGTTGCTAATATAATGAAGGAAGTTCATTATACCGACTAGGTCACTAATATCATTCTGGTAGCAAAGGAAAGTGGAGAGTGACGTCTCTGCATTGACTACAAGGGAGTCAACAGAGCATGCCCCAAAGATCCATACCCATTGCCCCCCATCGATCAGCTTGTCGATACAACTGCGTGGTACCTGGTCCTATCCTTTTTAGATGCTTACAGTGGATACCAGTAAGTATATATGGACCCTGCGGATGCTATGAAGATAGCCTTCATGATAGGCGAGGCTGTCTACTATTATGTGCACATGCCGTTCGGTTTAAAAAACACAGGTGCAACACTTCAAAGGCTTATGAATTGAGTCTTCACCAATCAAATTGGTGGGAACCTAGAAGCCTATATAGATGAAATCATCATAAGAAGCGGGACCACATCGACACATTTGGATCACCTGGAAGAGACCTTTGGAAATTTGCGGGCTTACAACATAAGACTAAACCCAACAAAACGTGTGTTTGGTGTGGGCGAGGGTAAATTTTTGGTAGTTGATATCTCGCGAGCAAGGGTAGCAGCGAACCCAAAGAAGATTGAAGCTATCACAAACCTCAGAACCCCTACGGCCTGAAAGACGTACAATAGCTAGCCGGTAGGCTGGTGGCACTCGGAAGGTTCATATCGAAGTTGGGAGACAAGTGCAGGTCTTTCTTCACAGAGATAAAGCGCCAGAAGGCTTGCAAATGGACAACATATTGTCAAAACGCGTACGAAGCAATCATTGAACACTTGAAGCAACTCCCAATGCTCAAGTGCCCCCAGGCGGGCGAGGGCCTGGTGCTCTACCTATTGGAAACCAGCACCAGCGTTAGCTAAATAATACTAAAGAAAAAGGACAATAAGCAGTGGCTGATCTACTACATGAGCCACACACTACAAGCAGCGGAAACTCGTTACCCGGCCTTGCAGAAGTTAATTTTGACCCTGGTTTATACCTCGCGGAAGCTAAAGCCATATTTTCAGGGCCACGCAGTGGCCGTGTGCACGGATCTTCCAATAAAAGATATACTGCAGTGCTCAGAACACTTAGGATGCCTCGGTAAGTGGTGCATTGAGCTCAGGGAATACAATGTCACCTATGAGCCTCGAAAGGCGATCAAGGGACAAGCCCTCAGCGATTTTATAGCAGAGTTCTCTGGCAGACCCATAGATGCTAGGGAGAATCAACAATCTCCAGAGCCGTCCATACCAGAATGGAGCATGTATGTGGATGACGCCTCCAAAGTAGACTCGCCCGGCGGGGGCATATACCTCCAAGGACCTTTGGGAATGGAAGAAAAGTGCAGAGTCACATTACAGTTCCCCGTGACCAACAATGTGGAAGAATATGAAGCCCTAGCAGTGGGACTGAGAATGGAAACCAAGGCAAGGATTCGGTGACTCATAGTTCATAGCGATTCACAGCTAGTAGTACACCAAGTGCAGGGGACATCAGAGTGCAAGGACCTCACACTGATGAAATACTTGAGACTCATCAAATGTCTAATAAATGATCTTGAATAGGTTAGCCTCATCCACATACCAAGAGTAGCCAACGCGAAGGCCAATGCCCTATCTAAGGGACGAATACCATCTGAATGCTAAACATTGGCGCGAACCTCCATCGACAGCCCTACCGTGGACATTCGCGTCCTCCAAACGCACGAATTTTCCAATGATGACTGGCAGGCGCCGATCATGAGATGGTTACAGGGGCTTCCATAGAGCAACCCTGAGGACCAGAAAGCAGCGCGCAGTCGCGCCACTTACTTTGTTATCATAGACAACCTCCTATGGAATCTCGGATACTCGGCTCCCCTACAAAGATGCCTAACCATAGAGGAGGGACAATACCTGCTAGAAGAAGTTCACCAAGGAACATGCGGGGCACAAATTGGAGCCGATACCCTCGCACACAAAGCGCTGCGGCAAGGGTATTACTGGCCAACAATGCTAAAGTAGGCGAAAGCCCTGGTGCACAAATGTCACCAATGCCAACTTAACTCAAGGGTTCAGCGATTGCCGGCCGTGATATCGCCATTACTCACTTACCCTATATCGTTCATACTTTGGGGCCTTCACTTGGTTGGCCCATTGCCAACAACACCAGGTCAATACCGATTTTGTATCATTACGGTAGACTACTTCACCAAATGGGTAGAGGTAGAACCCCTCGCGACAATCACCTCGGAAAGAGTCATCGCGTTCCTCTGGAAGAACATAGTCTGTCGATATGGTAGCCCTCACGCCATTATCACAGACAATGGAACACAATTTGTAAGCACAAAGGTTTAGGAATGGGCGGCCGAGAACAACATAAGAATGTTGTATGCGCCGGTTGCGCATCCCTAGTCCAATGGTCAAGTGGAAGTTACAAATCGCACTCTCAAAGAAGGCATAAAAAAGTGACTGGAAGGGGTAAAAGGATGATGGGTCTATAAACTACCCAGTGTATTGTGGGATTATCGCACAACCCCGCAGACCCCGACCGGGGAGACACCATTTTTCCTTGTCTATGGAACAGAGGCCTTCCTACCTATCGAATATCGAAGCGGACTTACCTAGCATCTGCATAATTAGCTTTAGTTCTAATGACAACACCGCTGGCCTTCACGCAAGGCTGGACCTCCTTGAAGAGCTTTGAGAGGGTGCTAGACTCCGCATGACAGCCCTCAAACAGCAACTCAACCTCTCACGTGACGCCAAAGTTAAACCCAAACAACTAAACCAACGGGCCCTCACGCTGTTACGGTCAGAACTCACCGGCAGGGACTCCAAGGAGGGTGTGCTCCGACCGAATTGGGATGGACCATTCATCATTCACCGGCAAGTGCATACCGGTGTATTCGAGCTTATGGGCTACAATGAGAAGACACTCTCCAGAAATGATCATGCAGATGACTTGCGCCCCTACTATGTGTAACTATTTTATCGATATAATTGTAGCATGACACTCTTCTATCTTCACATTTGATAGCTATAAGGGTACCCAAAAAAATAAAGCAAAATAAAAGCCCTCTATGCCTGATCAGCCAGAGCGGCCACGCCAAACTGACACATTGCGCATGCGCCTTCTGGGCCAGACCGGTCAGAGAGGACTGACTTAGCGAAGTAAATGGCCTTGTCAGGCCCCACCGCCACGATTCCATAAAATGTGATCCCGCGCGTGCAATAACCAATGAACAACCACGATGCAATGACAAATAATTTCAAAGGCAAAGCAAACAACTAAATGATGCATACTAGAGAATACATTAATCATTAAGTTATCTTACATCACCCGGGGAAGGGTCATCCATATCAGCGGAGACTCCATCCCCCGCGAGGGCCTGGGGTGCATCCAATTTCCCTTTAGCTTCGCCCCACTGCAAAAGGGTATTAACATCGGGGTCCTTGCATGCAAATTCATTAAGGGCATCAAAGTTTTGTTGTGGCAGCAGCTTCTCCACCTGCCACCGGCAGCGAAGCCACCCCTCCTCAAAGACCTGGGCCCCGACATCCCCCTGGATGCGCAGCTCTAACATCTTTTCATTGATCCGGGCGAGCCTGTCAGATAAGGAATCCTTAACAATGACAGAGGATGAAGGACCCTCCCCAAGAGAGGGGGGAGCCCTAAGAACCCCTCCAGATCTACCAAGATCTGGTAGGCCACGGTGGCATCAGCCGACGCATCCAGAAGTGCCTCGATCGCACTGTCAGCAGCCTGCTATGCGGCGAGGACACATGCCTCTGTCTGCTTCACCGCCACCACCACCTCCGCCACCGCCACCACCACCGCCCGCACCCTACCCAGGGCCTTGATGAGAACACCATTCTCTGTGTCCTTCTACCTGATCATGTCGGTTTGCTCAAATAAGTGCCCCTTGAACTTATTCAAGAGATCGTTCTTCTGCAACTCCACAAGCAACAACCTCTCTTTTTCCTTATTGCAGATGGCGCACCAATTTTCTAATTGTTCAACCCGGCGCGCCAACCTCTCGTTCTCAGCCCTCAGCTATGTACGCTCAGCATCCGCACTCTGTAGAGCTTGCACTTGGGTGGCATCGCGTGAGTTGGCAAATTTTAGGAACTTATTGAATTCCTCCGCCGCCGCATAGCTCATCACCGCAAAATGCAAGCAGATGGAGTCAGTAAAACATTGAACCAATACCGTTCAAAAAAAAATTTGTTGGCACATATCACCTACCCTCAACTGAAGGGCTGCGGCCTTATAGAAGCCCTACCCGGGGGACTCCAAAGATCGCCGTAGCAGCTCACGGTCGTAGGGCGTGCGGAGGCTCTCCAAGAAACTCACCAATGTCTTCTCCCCGCCTTCTAGCAGCGAAGAGTAGTTGGACAGCAGGAAAACGGGGTCCCATGCCTCCGCAATATCGTACCCCTCCTTATAAAAGGTATCCAACTTCATGAACTCTCGCGCACTAAGGAAGGCAGAGGGGTCTGCAAAAAGGCTGGGCTCATGCGACCTCACACATTTCTTCTCCAACAAGTGAGATAACACATCGGCCTCTAGCAGCTCCATGCGAGGATGGACCAGGTCCATGATCTGGCGGTAACCACCGAACCATCCGTCGTCACCTATGGCAAACAGCAACCATTAGACAACACAATTGTGCAAGACACAACAACACCAATTACAACAAAACTTACCAATCTCAGCTGATCGCCCAGACGAGCTCGGACCCGCCAAAAGGGTTATCACCAGGACAGGCTTAACCCACTCCGGCGCCGCACTCCCAGTCTCCCACGACGCACGCAAGGACCAATCGGGGTCCGTGATGTGGATGGAGAGACCCATAACAGCTATGGTATCGCCTCCCTAGACACTTATTGCCTTGGGATCACCCTCATCAGGGGCAGGTGTCGCAGCCACCAGCACCACCTCTGTCGTGCCCACAAGGCCAACAGGTGGAGCATAGCTCACCTGAGCACCCCCTGCCTGGATGGCCACAACGCCACGTGGGGAGCTTAAGCCCATCACACGCACAATCCCAACCTTTTTCAATCCGTGGGCTAGCAGAAGAG
>JBBYHH010344695.1:0-12166 GCA_038382905.1 Daphne laureola | reverse complement strand
CACGTGAAGGATGTTGGTTTGAGAGGTGGGAGCGCCAGGTAATGTCGGTCACGCAAGGGCTGCGATGAGAATTGTGTGCGCTTTGCCCTTACTCGGTTATCTTGGTTGCGCGGGCACTATGCTTCAACTTTGCTTTCTTGGGGCTTGTGTTGTGGCTTGACTATCCCTTCTGCGTGCATGAATTTGATGGCCCTCGCGAGAAACTGCTTCATGCTGCCTGGGGGATTGGTATTGATTTTCACAAAAAATTGGGAGTCCCATTAGAGCTCTTGCATGGCAGCGAGGTGTCTAGTCTCCTCACTTAGATTAGGGACCTGGATTGCTTCAGCCTGGAATCGTTAGATATATTACCTAAGAGGCTCTTCCTTGCATTGCCTTACTTTCAGCAAGTGGCCCGCTGTTTTTGGTGAGGGCTTAGAGCCTATAAAATAGTTAGAGAAGGCGAAGAAGGGTTCCTCAAAGGAGTTGAACTGCCTATCTCTAAGGGTGTTGTACCACGCAGTAGCTGCCCTAGTCCGCCTGGAACTGAAGGCTCGGCACATGGTGCTGTCATCTGCCCTGGCGATAGCCATCGCTGAGACGTACCACTGTAAGTGCACATCCGGATCGGAGAGTCCATCATAGGTGTCGAGTTTTGGTTGACGAAACTGCTCTGGCAAAGGCGCTAAGAGGATTTGACTTGAGAACGACTGAGTCTAAAGGTGATCCAGCCCCAGTGTCAGTCCGTTTGCCATTGAGGCGTTCACTTTCTCTTGTTCTCGACATGGTGAGTTACGTGGGTTATGTTCGTTTCCCACAGACGATGTCAATCTGATAGTCTGAGTTTCAGCTATCTAGATGTTACGATTTGGTACTTTTGATACTCCTCCGGTGGTGAGCTTGAAACTTGCAAAGATCCGAGGTTGTGACCCCGGAAGCACACTCCGATGCACAAGTTAGTTTCAGGTCCAAGACTCAATAGTGTTTTTAGGAAAGAATATCATACCTTCAGCCTTCCCGGGCTTCTTCTGTATATAAGGCTTCGACCTGACGGTTGCTTCCCCCATGATCTGGAGTGGTGGGTGGTTATTTCACGTTCATCCGATAAATGGACAGTGTTGGAGTGCTTGGGAAGTGGGTGATGGTTTGTTGGAGACGTGGTAGTCGTGGGCAGCATCCGGTGGCGACCACGATGCCTTCCCTGAATGTGGAGACATTGTTTTTGTCGGATGCGGGGACTGTGTGTCCGCGCGACCTCTAAGCTTCGTTAGGTATTAGCATGCGTGGGGTGCTTGTTGTGCGAGACTAGGCTAAGCGCATCCCTTCATGCATGTTGCGCGAGGCCTGTCCAAACGCATTCTTGGATAGTATACCAAATACAGTATTGTATTCTTGTCCCATCTTTTCTCTCTCACCCATGTGAGCTCCTCCCTCTCCTCCAGTACCCAAATGTTGAAAACATCTACCAGTTATCGATCTGGTGAAAACTTGGCAGCACCACTTTATTCCAACCTTCTATTCTTCAGTCAATCCACCACCCATGTGAGCTTCTCCCTCTCCTCGTGTACATGTTTGACATTCTAATTGGCCAACATCCAAGTGGGCCCAACAATAGGTTTACGATATATTGGCCTCGTTTGACAATAGCTGTTTCAAGTAGCTGTAGCATTTTAGACAACTTTTTAATGGTCAAGTTCAAACAACTACAGCTAATCGTGAA
Source organism: Daphne laureola (assembly GCA_038382905.1). Taxonomy (NCBI): domain Eukaryota; kingdom Viridiplantae; phylum Streptophyta; class Magnoliopsida; order Malvales; family Thymelaeaceae; genus Daphne; species Daphne laureola. The sequence continues at coordinate 10,467 of JBBYHH010344695.1, read as the reverse complement.
AAGCTACCCGTAGATAGCTTTTTAAAACGCAAAAGTTAATTTTAAAAAGCTGTTGTCAAACACACCCAATATATGTAACGATGTGAATAAGACTCAATTTAATATTTGAAGTGCTAACAGACGCAATTTTTTAATTTTGAAACTTTAAACCATTATACAACTTTTCAGTACGTACAAACAGTCACTTGCCTAATACTTGGTTACTGATTTTGTGCACATTTATTGTTTTTTTTTATACTACGAATTAGTTAGCGAGTTTTTTTAAAGCAAATGTGATTGGTAAAGATGAAATAAGTAATAAGCGTTTTATTCAACTTGTAGTTCAAGATATTACAGACATAGTGCATAAAAAAAGTTGATTGCCATTCCACCAAACTATCACCTAGGCACCTAATTCCCTAAACGTTATTGTGACCGAGTGTTCACTACCAATTTGGCGCTGCTCATTGTCAGCCATCATGTCTTGAAGTTCATGTTTAACTTTGGTGCTCATTGTCAGCCTTCATATCTTGAAGTTCATCTTTGACTTTGGTCAACCTTGTTACCTGGACAAAAAGTTCTCTTTTAACTTTGCAGTTTTTCATTTCCCCTTTCTTCAGCAGCTTTATTTGAGCCTTGAGCTGCTTGTTCTCTAATTATGCGGTGGACAACATCTCTAAAAGCTTCCGATTAGATTCGTGGAGCTGTGCATTCTTCATTTCTATAATCATATATTTCTCTGAATTTTTTTCCATTGATTCGTGAGTGTAGTCAATTATATTCAACTTATATGTGGATGTAATAGAATATATAGCAATCCTTGCAGCTTCTTCACAGGCCTGGATCAAATTTCTTTGCGGATTTGATGTGAACTCCGCTGTCGAGCCTTTCTTGTCTGTAACAACTCTTACAATTGAAATATTTCGGCTGCCAATATGCTCAAGCCAATATGCTCAATAGCGTAAGTGGTATCAGGTAACTTCTTATCCTTTTGCATTTCTGTTAGTAATTCAGTACATTTGACAGTAATTCAGTACATTTGACTCTCACATTTGTGAACCATTTGTGAACCCTGCATAAAGAGAACGAATTCCTAAAATTGTATATTAAAATTATAGCTACTAAAATTACTTTGGAAAAAAAGTATGCATAAAGGGAACAATTCGCTAAAAATATAAATAGGAACAAAAGTGTTATAAAATATTATTAAGAAAAAAGGTTTTACGCTAAAATCGAACTGCTGGAGTCTTGCTTAAAAAAAATATGTTGAATGATTACCTGCTGTCTCCATCTCTTACTATTCTGTTGACAATTGATTTGCTGATGCCAATGAGTACTTGATAGGAAAGCCTAAACATATCTGCAACTTGAGAATAAACAAAGAATTGTGCATTTATATAGCCTCCAGTCATTCATTTTTTGCAACCAAATTGAGTAATTATAGGATAAAATTTCAAATTCCAATCCATACATTATTCTAAATAGGGTCAATAAAAAAAAAAACTCACAAAATATTCTGAAATAAATGTCCAGATTTTTTTTGATATTCTACTGATTTTCTGGACCATAAATGGACTTTTATTTATGCCAGTACATCTATATTAAGACCCTTCCTCCTGACCTATAGCTTGGCAATTCTTCATTTGGAACTGACACGCCATCTTTTATTTGCATTCGAAGCTTCGACATCCACCAAAGAGAAATTGATATCCAAACTAGTCAGGTTCAGCATTTCTTGAATCTGCAAACGAAATTGTAATTTTATAAATAGACTTTAACTGTGTAGTAGTTCTATAAGTAGTTTAGATACTCACGTGAACTCTAAGCATCAATACAACTCTAAGCATCAATACTGTGTTCTTGATCTGCATGTTGACAACTTGCAATGATGAAATTTTGTTTTGCAAGTGATGCACCTCATCCTCCAGATTGTACCTCCTATGCGTCTTGCGAAAGTCAACCTCACAAAGGTAGTCGAAATACTCCTTTGTTTGGGCCTCCATTATCTTTTGCTCCTCCTGCTCCCTTTCAGCGGCCATAATTTTCTGTTCTGTGAAAAATCTAGAAGCATGGTTGTTCTATAAATAGTAGATTTAAATTTGTATAATAGGTATGATTTATGAAAATATGCTTAACTATTATAATTAAATTTTGTAACTCCAGTAATTTAGGATTAATTTAGGAATATTCTGCTGTTAAAAATGCTGTAAAAAAAGAAGACTGCTTTAAATGGAATTAATCGGTACTGCACTCAAATGGAACAAAACTGTGCGTTTTTATATATATAAAAAAAAAACAGTAGTAGCTGACGTGGTGCTCTAGAATTTTTGTATTTGTTTTTTTTTTAATTTTTACTCAACGGTAGTTTGTCTCCAGTATTTATATATAATAGTAGATTTATTCAACGGTAGTTTGTCAAATGTGACAGGCTATTTGAATAAAGTTTAACAGAAGCAAATATATTTATTCATATAATCCCACCCGAAGAGCTGTCTTTTAAATTGTTGGCAATAGACAGTGACGTTATTAAGGAATTATAGCACAATCTTTTTTCCCCCTCAATTATTTTTTATTTTTTGCTGGCTTGTGAGTTTCCAAGTATTGTTGAAAATCTGTCACGTATTTGTCCCGTCTCTCTGAATCACTCATGATATTCTTCATTTCCTTCACCTTCTCTCTGTAAATCCTTCCTTTCTCTTCCATAACAACCTTTGACCGACTCCGCCACCAACTTCACTGTGAATGGCCCGTGCTTGTGCTCGTTATTTTTCGGTATCTTGACTCCGACCTACTTCTCATTAAACAACCTGGCATTCAACCCTTGGTCTAGGATGAACGGGAGCATCACTAGTGGCCGATTGAAATTGGACTCTTCAACGATCGAGCCCCATTTGTAATGGGTCAAGAACCTGCCTATCGATTTGGGCCTCAGAACTTGGAAATGTGATGCCCAGTTGTTCCAGATCAGGCCTCAATCCGCGACTTGTTTCTCAAATCCGTCTAGTAATTCGTTATCGCCCCTCAGTACCTAGAAGAATGGAATGCCGGATTTTTCTAATCCGAGCGCGAATTTCTTTAGTTCTTTTGGGGACAGCATCGCCTCCGTCCCGAAAGCAACGTACAGAACGGACTCTGGTTTTTTACTGTCCAACCACCATCTGATTTCCTCCTATTTCTGGTCATTCGTCTCTTGCTCTGTTTCTTTACTTGACAGCGGAAGTAAGCCGACTGGGATTACCGGTTTCCGATGAAGGTCGCTGAGAAGTCTCAGCCAGTCGCCTTCGATTTCACTGCAGCTTTTTATGGCGATCACGTCGCAACCTGCAATTGTCGCGTCGTTCCTGTACATATCAGAAACGTCGGAGACATTCGTCGTCATGTGGAAGAAGAACTGCCGAGCCTCGAATAGTTGGAAGGCGACTTTGGTCGGGAAGTTGACCCACTTGGGCGGGACAATGAACTCCTCCGGTGACTTCTGCGGATCAATTCCAGCCATAGCTTCTTCCGCAGAGGGTCCGAAAGTACAAATGGAGCTCGCGTTGAAAATAAAGAAGATGGCATGAGAAATACCCAAAGCGGCGGCCATTGGCGGCAGCCAATTTGGAGAAAAGTCGTAGATGATCCAGTCCGGGGCCGCAGACTTGAGGAACGAAGCGAGGTCATCTTCGAGGCGGTCGTGGGCTTTTTTGAGATGTGGGACTTGGTGGAAAGGGATGTCGGAGGTGGCTTCAGCCCCCGGCGGGAGGTTGGGGTCCGCCGAAAGAGGAAGCTTGACTAAATCGATGAGGGCAGAGAGAGACTTGGGGATTTAGGGAAGGTGATCAATGTTTCTGAGTGTGGAGATGAAGGAGATTCTGTGACCCTTTTGGGCGATGAGCTTAGAGAGCTCGAGGAAATGGATCATGTGGCCGAAGGCCAGCCATGGGAACACAACGATGTGAAGTTTGCGCTCTGATTCGGTCATGGAGGATTCTAGAGCGTGTAGGATGATGATTATTTAGGTGACTACCGACTATTGGTCTTTAGTGGATGGACTGCTGGAGTTGTTCTTGTTTTTTTTAGAGCATTATCATGTCTTTTATAATTTGCAAGGGTCCTTATATGGTACCTAACTAAAAATTGTTAGGTACCAATACCTACGCTCTGGTTGGGTAAATTAATAAGGAAAGAGTCAGGTTGGTACGGACTCCTTCAGTAAAAGAAGGGACGGGTCACTCTTCTAACCTTGGCTGAACTCACTGTGCATCCCATCAAAATTACTTTTATTTTATATACTATCTATTGCTCCCTCTGTCATTATTTAATTATTATGTTTAATTTTTTAATTTTTATTTAATTTAATTTTTTATTAGACAAAATTTATTAAAAAAAGTTAAAAAAATATTTTTAAAAATTAGATATATTAATTTATCTTATATATATAAGTTACTTCATTTTATATATATTGAAAAAAAATATATATACATTAAATGTTAAAAAAGAAACATAATTATTAAAAAAAGATGAAGAAATACTATTTTTTTTAGCTCAAATCTTGTAGTAGCTGCCTTAAATCTTCTTCTTCGTCAACCTCCTTCACCGCCGCGGAAGAAAGAAGCACCATCATCTCTACTCAAATTTAACTGCAAAAACTGCATCTAAAGTAAGACAAATAAAAATTCCAAGCAAAAGAGCTTTTTTTATTGTTAGCAGTTGGATTGGCACCTTCAGATTTTACAAATTGTTACCAGTTAGCTTTTTTTTATTTTACTCACGCACCCTGCATCTAAGCTTATTGATTGATATAAGTTTCAATTCGTAAAATCTGAAGGTTTTTTTTGGAATTTTCAAGCAGGGTGAGAGTGCTGCTATCTTTTCCATGGGATAACTAATTTATGTGTATGTCTGGTAATTGGTTTGAGTTAAATAATGAAGGATACTTGAACCGAGAAGAAGCATAGAAGAGTCTCTATAATTGGTTTGAGTCATTTAAACCACTACAGATAAAATGCCGTTTAGTGGAATACATATTTAATGACACATATTTATGTACCACTAAATATTTATTACAATGACAGATAGCAAGTGGCACAAAACATTATACTCCGCATCCCTAAATAATTGATTCATTTATTTTGTTGTTTTTAAGATATTTAATCTATGATTTATTTTCATGAATGTTTTGACATATAAAGTTATCAATTTGTATGTGTATTATAATTTGCAATATATATTTTTTAAATATATTTTTTTTAATTTTTTTCTTTATTATTTATTTTAAAAAGTTTGAGTCAAACAGTGCGGCACAGAACATGAAAATCAAATGAATCAATTATTTAAAGACGGAGGGAGTAAATATTTAGTGGCTCATTTTAGTTAAATGACACAATAGGACATACTCTTAGTATAAAATGACTTAATGCCACTTTAAGTTTAATATTTTAAAATTCCAATTTTTTGAAGTGCCACTAAAGGTTGAGTAAAAAAAAAAAAGCGAAAAAAGTGAACATTTATCACTCTCCTCCGATCTCCGGTATCGAACCAATCTTCACTCCCGCTGCACCATCGCGCTATCCACCAGAGTCTCCACCATTGATCCGTTCATCGGAGACGTGCTCTGCCATCGGTCCGATCACCGCCATATCCAACCTGCAGTCCGCCATAACAGTCGTTCTCCAATTTGCACCAACCAGATCTGCGATTGACGCTAAATTTCGAGTGTATCGACGACTTTCTCCGATTGAGCTACAGTAAGCAATCTACTCCCTGAATCAATCTCCGATTACGTACGCGTTTCCAGGAATTACAAGGTTCTTGAACATTCTGAAATTCACCGACGATTATGGAAGCATCCTGTTCGGGGAGGAGGAGCAGATTGGTCGCATCTCGGAATCTTTGCTCGCAGATGTTGCTTCAGCTTCATAATGATCAATTCCAAGCGGTGAGCTAGCCTTTAATTAATCATGATATGTTAATCAAGCAGATCAGTGATAGAAATTTTCACCTGTACATCAAAATGTATATACTCTGACCTCAATTAATTAATCTGAGTAGCCAAATTTTGTCTCTAATTATAGGTTAGAGTGAGCGTTAAGGTGGTGGTGTCGGGTTCAAATGTTGGTGTTGTGGTGGCTGAAGAAGCTCAGGGCTGTGGAGCCACCTGGGTCATCTGGACAAGTATACTCAAAATGTTGGGTCTCCGATTTTTCCTGTTTGCAGTGTTTGGAAACGGGAAATGAAATTTTGGTTAAATGCTGGAATTGTGAACTAACATTCTTGAGAACAAGAACCTGCTTGATGTAATGAGCAGTTTGCAAGATCCTGTTAAATGATCAGTGAGGTTGAAGAAGGTAGGAGGACGTGTGGCTGCAGCACTGAAATTCAGTGGCAAACCTACAGAAGAAGTCGCATTTGAGAAAGCGAAAGCATTGCGCTCTGCTCTGATCAGAGATGGTCTTAAACCTAAGACTGGCTGTTTGCTTGCACGCTACAATGATCCTGGCCGTACCTGGAGCTTTACAATGGTAACTCTTATATTATATGCTCACTCTCAACGGTTTTAAAAATTCAAAACCTTCTTTGTTTTCCTGAGGCTTAGAAATGCAAGAGGTACTTATGAATATCTTCAATTGCACATCTTCTTGGTCTGAAGTCTTGCGTAGAATAATACTTGGGACTGTTTTAATTTTCTGCCAGAACTGGTAGGAAGAATAAGGGTGGATCTTTCTGTGTGAAGAAATCTGGAAGAAAAAAAATCATGTTTTTTTTTCTTTTAATCAAGCCCTTATGACAATTTTTCATGAATTGGTTTTTGAAGAGAAACGAGGTGTTGATTAGGCTGGAGAAGTTTCAATTAGCTTAGCAAAGATTTTTATTTTACTGTGCTACGCCTTACTGGTATAGTAAGCCTTTATGACAATCTTTAATTTTATTCTTTATTTTTATTAGCTTAGCAAAGAACTGGTAGTAAGCCACTCTTGATTTCCTGCTGGTTATGATTTCATTGACTTAGTTGATTATGTTTATATTACTAGTTATTGATAAGTTTTACAGGTTGCTTGTAAATTTTAGTTTCAACTTGGTCAACTTGCTGTAATGGTTAAAAGTATTGATGAAGAGCTGAACTGTATATGTTTTGTTGCTGATAACTAGAATAAAAATTGCGTTGCCAAAATTTGGATCAGTACTTGAGGGCCTAGCTAACAAATGGATGCTTCCTCGTAAAGCGAAGAAATACTACTTCTAAGTCTTAACATCTCTCATCTAATGGCAATTAGCTAGGATAAGCTCTGAGGGAAAGCTATAGGCTACTGACTTATCATTGTATCTACAGAAGAAGTAAATCAAAACTTTTACTGTGGTTGATGAAATTGAAAGAGATATATTAGTTGGATTTGATGATGAGTAGATTAAGAAGAGAGAGAGTTAAAACTTAAAATTAGCTGGTAATGATGATCAGATGCAAGAGGATCAATTTGAGTTGCCATGACTGAGTAGGTAGCTAGGTGCTCTCTAAGTGGTGAGGGGTTCTGATTTTGAAAGAGAAAGAGTGCAATGTTACCACTATCTAAACGACAGTTAAACATGAATGGCAAGTAAGTGATAATAATTGTTTCAATTTATTTTCCTCAACTCTTTAGAAAGTTGCACTAGAACATGCTCTTTGTAGTTGTATTAGCTCCAAGATTAAGTTGAGGTGCCTGATTTTAGATTTCAGATCTAGCAAAATCATTAATGCAGCACGAAGCATGAATGCAACACAAAACAAACAGAAACTACTTTACTTTTACCTTACCAACCAGTCGTAGACCGCCCTTTTACTAGGGTCAACTTACTTTTCATTGACTCAATCCTTTCGTCTTCGGCTCTTCTTTCAGATTTCTCCCCCTTTTGCCCGATCACGTTACCAAATCGCTATCTGCTGAGTTGAAATCACAGGAATCAGCTCTTCCGGGTATCTAGTACTTCCTGCACAATCCTTTTCTTCTTTCTGAATTGATCGATCTAGTTTCTGATTTGTTAATGGTTGCTGATTGTGGGTTACTGCCTTTCTCTCAATTCATATGCTCTGTTTGATGTTTTGATTGAGAAGTTGGCTATGTTCTGTGCTGTGTTTTTCTTCTTCTTTCTAGAGATTTGTATGATCTGTTGTTTATTGTTCATGTGTATGATTGGACTTGTCTTTTCTATGGCAGTAGAACAAAACGGTTGATAACGTCCCCATTTTATCTGTATGGATGGTTAAATAAGAAGTGTTTAGTCTGTATGATTTTGTTGCAAATCTTGTTTCTCTGAGCTGGAAGATTAGTTCTTCTGCAGAATTGTGGGTTATGTTATAGCAACTCTTGTTTTCTTTGTTTTGCTCATAGGCTTGCAACTTCAATTGAATTGTGTTTTGTTTATGGATGATGTTGATGTTTCTTCGAAAGTTGAAGTGATTCCAGATCATTTTCATGCGTCTACTCCCGCTGTGAATTCTGAGAACAATTCATCACCACTGCACAACAGTGATAGTAACACTTTTAGGTAGAAGAGTTACCAACTGAATCTGATGGTGTTATGAAACATGAGGGGTTATTTTTTTTTACTCTCGTTTGGTTTTTGATTTCTGGTTTAGCGTAGGTCCCAGACTTGGGCTAAACGAGGACTGAGAAGTGCTGCATTCATGTTGAATTTGTTAAATTTACGGGGACTGAGGAAGTGCCTGACGGTTTACTTTCTTTGTTGGATAATTGTACTTTATAATATTGTGTATTATATGAAATGATTTAAAAAAAAATAAAATAATCCAATTAGTTTTTTTATTTGTACAAAATTTAATTAAGTATATGAAAAATAAAAGTAAAATGACATGTAGTCACAAAACATGAATAAATATGAAAATGGAAAATCAAAATAAATTTTTGTTATTGTGACATACAATTTAATACTATAGCAAGTTTTAATGGGATATATGTGTGTTAATGAATAATTTGAGTTTTTTGTAACATATAAGTATTTGTCACTAAATTCAGGAAGTTTTGCAGCAACATACCTGTTAAACGCCACTAGATGGTTTTAACGTTAGGGTTTTGAGTGAAAAGATCTATAGTGACATTTATTTGTATTTTAGTGACACATATTATATGTCATTAAATATCATTTTATTTGCAGTGAGCAAAATCTAGCAATAATATTATTCGATGTGTTTTATTGATATTCGTGTGGAGAAGAAAATAGGTCATAATAAAGGTACAAAAATGGAATATGCCCCAAGAAAAGAAGGATGCAAAAAAAAGTGAGAAATGAGTGAAAGTCTGAAAGATGGTTATAATAGATATGTATTAGAAATGACATTTCATATAACTAAAATAACATTTCTTGAAGTAGAAATAACATTATCAAATGCAAATGACATTTCAAATCAAATGATAACGATATGTTTATTTATTAAAAGAGAAACATGTTTGCATAGGTTAGAACTACTTATATGAGATGTAAATAATCAAGTTAGTGATTTTTTCCTTACATTTTAGAGTAATATTTCGCTTTGGACAAATAACAAGCAATTTCTAGGAAGTGACAATTGTCATTTGTTTGTCAGAATTGAAGATTTTACATACCAATAAACTACTTTTGTATACTGAAGTTGTTATTTTTTATATCGAGGATGACGTTTTTGCCTATCGGTAATTATTTGAGAGTTTCACTTTTACCGGTAGATAAAATAATTATCGGTAGTAATATGAGTCATCAGTTATAAAATCATGACGATCGGTAGATGAAATGTTTTCTACCAATGGATCATTTTTTTATACCAAAGAGGGCGTTTTATCTACTGATAATTACTTGGGAGTTTCACTTTCACAGGTAGATAAAATAATTATCGGTAGATAATATATAAAAAACATGATGATTGGTAGATGATTTTTTTTCTACCAATGGACCATTTGTTTATACTGAGGATGACGTTTTATCTACCGGTAATTACTTGAGAGTTTCACTTTCACTGATATATAAAATAATTATTGGTAGATAATATAGGTCATTTGGTATAAAAATCACGATGATGGTAGATGAAATTTATTCTACCAATGGATCATTTGCTTATACCGAGGCTGATATTTTATCTACCGGTAATTACTTGGAAGTTTCACTTTCACCGTTAAATAAAATAATTATCAGTAGATAATATGAGTTCTCTGGCATAAAAATCACGATGATCGGTAGATGAAATATGTTCTACCAATGGATCATTTGTTTATACCGAGTAGGACATTTCATCTACCGGTAATTACTTGAGAGTTTCACTTTCACCGGTAGATAAAATAATTATCGGTAGATAATATGGGTTGTCACCACCGCTCTCTGGTCGGTGCGGCGGAAGCGGTGTCGGAAGACGGTGGTGACGACGGAGCGGAATTCTTCTTTCAAGGTGCGGAATAAAAAATCTGACCCTTTTAAAACTTTTTCCAAACTTAAAGTTTCTAACGCGTTATTTTCAGTTTAAGGCATTCTAGTTTCTTAAGC
>JBBYHH010344584.1:0-12166 GCA_038382905.1 Daphne laureola | reverse complement strand
AAAATACCCTTACTTTGATAAAAGGTGCCCTAATGGTTTCTTCTTCTGGCTTGAACTCACAACTACTATTAATTGTAGTGAGTAGGGATACCAACTCATGAAGTTCTTAGTGCGCCAGAGAATTCCAACAGTAAAAAGGCGCATTTCACAATCTTCGACAAACAGATGATCATGTAAAGTATTGAACTCCATCACCTTGAATTTACCAATCTTCTTATTGTAATTAACATGGAAAGATGCAAGACAACCACACCTCACTAATCTCATTGGTTTTCTTTGTCTTTCATAGCCAACAATCTTTGGCTCGTTCTGACGTTCTCTACAACAAACTCATCTCCTTCTCATAATATCTTTTGTACCGTTATAGAACTTCTTCTCATCTCTTTTGATTCCAAATCTCATAACCCTACCATAACTGTTATAAAACTTGTCTGCCTATTCAATATCTTCATAAACAATTTTCTCCAAGCCGATAAGCTCCCACATGTCAACTATTGTGTTTACATGTAAAACAATTGACTTCCAAACATCCCCTAATTCTTCATCATTAACAACCTTTTTATTTAGATCCACATCAACCACCTCATCCTTATCCCACTTTTTTCATGCACTTCATCCTCATTCCCACTGTTTTCCTGATCTTCTTTACTATCCTCACATTCTTCAATGATTTCCATGATTTGTTTACCTTTATCTACCCGCTTAGAACCTTCATTAGGTTCACAACTTGCTTCAATAGAGTGATGCCACTTGCTAGCATCCCATAGTTATCAGCTAATGAGCTTGATAACAACTTCACAAGTCCAAATGCATCATCCGTCAGTGGCGGAGCTATTCCAATTTTTTTGAAAATTTAGGAATATATAGTGTATTTTTAGGTAATTAAGAATATTTTCTCCCTTATATTAATTCAAATTTACATATTTAAAACTAGCTTAAATTGAAAAAAAAAATCCAAACCCACTCCAATATTCAAACACCAATTCTTGATCTAATAATATACTAACTCATTTTATGGTCTACATATCTATGATGGGTGTAAAATTTATTTCTATAAAAAAAGTGTGGATTGAAAGAAAGTACACTACTAAAACATAGAATCATGAGTAAATATTCTATCCATTTGTAAAACTTTATTTTCATTATCAACATTTTATTTTAAAAAATTGTGAGTCAATTAAATTTTTATAATACTGAATTTGTAGGCTCTCACAATCCATGAAAAAGATGATGAAAAAAAAATTCTATTGTTGGTGAATTAGATGTATATATCTTAGAATCATTAATCATCTCAAATAGATCAATATCAATGACCAATCCTATTAAGAATAATTTTAATCATTATTTAATAATTCATCAAGAAAATCGAATAAAATAAATTTAATTTAAGTGATATTGTTTAACTTCAATTTTGGTTAGGATTTTTTTTTTATTTGAATCATTACCGCCACCCCATAGACCGAATCCTGGCTTCGCCACTGTCATCCGTCATTCTCACAAAAGCGACTTAACAAATGAAAGGCGCTATAACATTAAATCAACGGCTTCTTCGAAAATAATGTGCAAAATACTCTAACTCTAAAAAAGTATACCTTGCATTTGAACTCTTTTGAGGGACCGAACGAACACGAATGCAGCCCTACACAGCAATAGGAAATCGGTCCACCAAGAAAAAAACCTTTGCTTTGGACTGTTCTTGAGGTAAAGGAGGACTCCCTCTACTTCATTTAAGATGCAGTTGTTCCCCTTAAACCAACCATCATAAATATTGGTAGTTATTATTCTTTTACCATTTTAATTTTTTTATTATCTGATGTGTTTATATACCTAAACGCCTTTATTGTGCCTCCCGGACGATTTTCATGCACCAGATTGTTGTTCATTCTCTTTATACCCTTCAACAACACCATTAAAGCATGTGTATGAAAAAATTGTCCTCATTCAATTCCCCATTCAATATTTCGAAGACTCACCCAACCCACACCCTAATCTGCTACATTGACACATAAAAGACCATCATATTCCAGAGGCTACATAGATAACACCCATAATGCATCAATGGACAAAGTGCAACAATGGCCACTATAAGACCCATGTATGAGCCAAGGTGGCACATACATAACCTAAAATGTGTCATTACCGCACCATGTCACTATACCAAACATTCTTATGAATTACCCTAACGCTTTAGTTCATGAGACGTCATTTATCTGTGATTCAACGCAAAGTAAAAGCATCCCGGGACGAATGAAAGCAAAGAAACAATGTTTCCCTAACATTTATTGCATCAGGCGACATTCAAACCGTGATATAAAGGAAACACATTTACTGTTTATGTATGGTTACCACTATATCAACAATTATTCTCTCAAACTAACTGTTGGATTAAGGTTAAACTACTAACATAAACTAGTATCTAGACTATCAACAAAGAACTTCAACTTTTAAGATCAAACTTCACATTTCCATAACTTTTAAGTTTTTCAACAAGTTATCCTCTCCTTTCCTAAACGTACTCCAAACAAAAAAAACTAAAGAGTAGTAGATTTCAAGATAATAAACCGTACTACACTTTCAATATGAGAAAGTTGCTTCATTAATTAAACTTTAAGCATAATTTGCTACAAAAATTGCATATTAAGTTAGGTTGAACATGTAAAAAACTCAAAGCGCCATTCATACATTGAAATGCTAATCATTTAATTGAAACGGTTTTTAGGCTTTCATAACGGTGTTTCTGCGAATTCTTACGTTTCTACCACTCCATTTTTCTAGAATTTGTCAAGACGCATGCAAAGCACCTAAAATGGGCCAATTGAGCAAACAATAAGCCTCAATTGTTACGAAGAGAAACTAGTATTTCAGTAGAGAGAAAAGTCGTCGTGGTAAATGAAAGGCGTGCCGTGAAGAAAACAATGTCTCTTCTCTGCGTTATTGTAAATACTTCTGTGTCCCAAAAAGAATATTACATTTGACTTTTGATGTTATATTTAACTCAAATATTTACTATGAAGAATTTAATAAAAAAATTCTATAAAAATATATTGTAAAACTAAAAATATTGATTTATCATTTGCGTATAAATTGTTTGACATTATGTAACAAAACATTGAAGAAAAAAAATTATAAATTAAATGATGAAAACGAAACTTAACATTCTTTTTGGGACGGAGGGAGTAACAAATTGTTTCAAGCTCGTTTCAATCATCATTACCGAAAAATTGATGGATTTTTAACAATAAACTGTGCTTTCAGAGATCTCTAATGCTCTACCAATATGTACTTTGAAGAAAAATTAGAATAAACTAACAATATTATATAGGTTAGACAAAAATGTAAACTTTAGAGTTTAAAACGTAAATAATAAAACGATTGAGGATTGATTGAGTAGTATACACAATTAGTCGCGTAGATGTTCTGCATAAGAGTCCCTACGCATAAATCGGTCCTGCAACAAGGATTAAAATTTAAAACTCGTGCTTCAGCCACTTGCCTGAGAGAGAGAGCTGAGACCGCCATCACAAGGTTTAGCTTCCTCCGGTAAAAACATAAATCTTTGTTTTCCTTCCCCCTTTACCAATATACGAATTTAATAATCTGGTGATTTGTTTGTAAAAGACTGGAAATGTTCTCGCTTTCTTTTGTTCTACGTAGCTTGAATTGTTCGAAGTATTCATCGTTTATAAATTATGATCCTTTGTTTCTGGGTACGGCTGACTCAGGATTCTTTAGTGTTTATCATCACCAGAAATTGGGGTACTTTTATGCTTATGTAGCGTGTTAGACCCAACAGTGGATTCGTCAGAAACCCTTTTGAACTTGGGGATCACTTAGGGACCGTGCGTTCAGATGATGCTGTTGTTTAACTGTGCAGATAACGTGTTTGATTTTTTTACTGAAAGAATGTTTGTTTCCAATTTAAGGTCTAGGCAGTACCACATAAGGAGTTGTTGTGTGTGTTATGCATCACACATCACCATTTGGTTTGATCGTCGGTGATGATGGATTTGAAGCGTACTGGTAAGGCCTTGGTTGGTAACCTTAAGCAGAAAGTTGGAGCAGTGCGCCAGGAGGTGGATAATATCATTAGCCAGGTACTACTGAACCTAATTATGCATTTTTTCTAAACATTGATGATGCTCATGTTGGTGCATCAAAACCATAAGTGTTATAGTCTTATTAACATTTTATTTTCAGGACCCTGTAAAATATGTCGGAAACCAGGTGCAGACTGTTGGTAAAGGTATGAAGTGGTTGTATACTGGTATTGTTCATGATGTCTGTCCTTCAGTGGTTTATTCTGAAAAACATCAACCTGAGGGGGCAGCTTGCAAGAATGGGGATGTTAGTACCAATGTCGAGGTGAAGGTCGGAGTTCCTGGGAGGCTTGTAGATATGGATGGTAAGTCATTGCATGAAGTGCCTGTTTCAGCTCCTCTGATGACCAAGGATTCTGATGATTGTCAGGTGAAAGTCAATCATTTTGACTTTAAACCGGAATCTCAGACTTATGTAAACCTGATTAATGGGGAATTGCCTAACCTAGCAAGAGGGAATAAAGAGATGGTTTTGGCTGGTAAACATTTTGATGAAGACAATCTCAAGGAAAAGAAGGCACCATTATATTCTTATACATCAAAATTGATGACACCTGATGAGGAGGAATGCAGTGTATCAAAATTAAATACTGTTGGTGATAAACCATTTGGCAGATTGCTAGGACATGAGAGTGTTGGCGTTGATGATAAACATAGAATTCTAAATATGGAAAGGATTTCAGCAGAAAGTTTAGATTCTGATGGAAAATTTCTTACACAGGAGAAAGTTACGGTTAGCAACACTTTCATGGATGACATTGAGAGTCCCTGTGATGATTCTAGAGTTTCCACACATGCAAAACTGAATGCTTTGATTTCATGTTGTGAGGAAAGGATGACAAAGGAGGTACTCGGTTCTCTGGTATTGCATGGGAATTTTCCACTTCAGAAAGAGCTTGCCTGCCAGAGTCGTATTTATGAGCTTAATCATGTATATTCTGCTTTAAATGCGTATGCTCCTTTGGAACCAACTTCAACTTTAGCTTGTGAAGAAAGTATAAAAGCCGAAGGTATTGATTCATCAGGTTCTGTCTATGAAGGTGCATTTCTTTGTGGCCAAAATATTAGAACAATGGACAATTTGGCAGATGATTCTGCGTGGCCCACTTCTTTTCAGAGTCCTTTTATTCAGTTAAATAAGGGCTTTTCAACTGAACTTCATGATCAGGGAATAGTTGAGAAAATGGTCGACTTATCAAGTCTTTCATCGTTAGAAGGACATCAGCCGAAAGAGCTGTCTGCAAAAGAATGTAAACCTATTGTTGAGTCGGGCTTTGTTTTCAGCGATTCGTTCACTATATCTAGTGCAACCGCTCTCCCGTTAATTGAAAACAAAATGCATGAATATTTTGTTTCTGAGAATCTGCATAAAGAATCACTCTCAGAAGAACAAGAAGTTGCTGACATGCTTCTATCTGGTTTGTTTCAGACCATTTATTTATTCTTCTAAAGAGGGAAACATTTTTTTTGTTACTTTTAGTACAAAAATTCTACAGAGTGAAACATATTTTCTTCTGAAGAAAGAGTCCAGATATCTGAGGGACCATTATCATACAAAATGTTATCTACATTAATTTTCTGTGGAGGTAGCGTCTTAATAAATTGTGCTTAATTTTGCTACCATGTTCAGGGCCTACGAATGAGTCTCTTGATGATATTAGCGTGTCTTCAATGGAAACCATTGAGTTGTCAGAGAAGGAAAAGCTGGAATCTAGCTGTGTCATAGCGGATAATACTACACTTCATGCGTTGTCTAGTACTTGGAGAAAATTGTCATACAAGGTACTGTTCCTTTCTTTCAATTGCCAGTTTAGTATTTGATGCCGCTAATATATAGTACTCCCTCCGTCCATTTTTAATAGTTGCGTTTCTTTTTCAACATCAAATCTATCTATTTTTTTCTTCAACATTTTGGTATATAAAGTTAAGTAACTTATATACATAAGATAAATCAATGTGTGTAGTTTTTAAAAATATTTTTTTCAATTTTTTTTAGCAAATTATTCTAATAAAAAAATTGAGTCAAACAAAAGTTCAAAAGTCAAACATAACAATTAAATAGGGATGGAGGGAGTAATATGTTAATGTATATATATATTATGTGTGTGTGTGTGTGTGTGTGTGTGTGTTTGTAAATATGTATGTGTGTGTGTGTATATATGCAATGAACTCTACATGTTCAATTCTCTGTACAAGTTGACTTTTGACTAACGTTTGCTGGTGGTCTGTTCCATTAAACCTTGGCTTTTCCTTTGGTTCAGGAGTGAGATAATTGTCATACATTTGATACATGTTACACAATTTGAAATTGTTGATTGCATCAAGGATTTTATATCCTCTATACTTCTATGAAATAGAATTTCAGCATCTGAAAAATCAACCAACTGAAAGTCATGATATGCTATGCTTGATTTATTTCACTTCCTTTTTTCAATGTTGTCTTGCATTAGGAAATGATCCAGAATGCTTTCACTTCAAGAAAGAGGCTAGCCAAGGAGTACAAGCAACTGGGAATTCAGTTTGGTGATGCTGATATTTGGCAAGACCAAGATTCCCCTGAGACTACTTTACCCTCTTCCACCAGTGGTTGCAAAAGCATAGAAACAGATGTTACATACGATTCCGAGTGGGAAATCATCTGAGGAATAAGAAAACTCATGCTTGGAGCATTTGGATTATATAGCAAGAATATAATGAAGACAAAATTGGGCACTGCTCAACATACACTTGTATAATAATGCATGCGGCTTGTTTCTGTCCTCTAATTGAGGTTCTGTTCTATAAGAGTTAAAACTTTTAACTAGGCTTTCTCCTGAGACCTGCGGGATGTCTCTCTCCTCTCTTTCTACAAACAGAAGATAAATGTGATACTCCTATAATTTTTTGTTTTCTTTCTGCTTCCCATCCATTGGGGTGTTCAGTGGAAGTTTTTATGTGTGTGCAACAAATATGCATACAAGATTTGATTCCATGTATCAGGTACTCCAGGTAGGCACCAGTGAATGCAGTCAGCGAAGTTCTTCGGATCAGCTCTTTGTGCCTTGGTAAGGAGTTTGCCTTTTCGCTCCCCGAAAACTGATGTATGAGCATCTTTCTTGTACTCTGAGAGCTGAGTGATGTTTAGAAACACGACAGGGACCTGCAATCCATCTAATATATCATGAATAATCTCCATGATGTCCAGGTTTGACCCTGTTCCCCAGTATGGGCCTTTGATTGGATGTGATTCATTGAAGCAGTTCATGTTGCTGCCTGGATTCCACTCCCAGCTCCTGCAAGACAGTATGTGGTTTTACAACTTTTGGAGCAAATGATTTGTTCTATCATCTGATGATCTACATTTTCTAGGGGTATGTGTACTTAACTGCATTGTGTCAGGTCTATTGAATTGAATTGAATTGCATGGTCAAGTTCATTTTGAATCTACATTTAATCATATACAGATTACAGAGAGTGGAATTAGAAAAAAAAAAAAACTCTATCTTATAGTTAACCCTGAACCCTCAACGAACAATATAGCAACACACTCATGGTTTAGTAGTACACTTCCTGTGCATGTGTTGGACTATCTAACAGTCTAATATCTTAACTTCAGCTTCATAGTTACAAATACTTCAATTAATTGATACAGTGCAGCTTGAAACATGTAGAAAATAATCACTAGAAATTTTGATTTAGTATTTCAGAAGCCTTAAAAGTTTAGAGAATAGCTTTAGATTAATTTTTGGAAGTACCTAAATGTTTGCAACGTTTCATTTTTAGCATTTTTCAAGTCATTTTACCCTGTCATCTTTAAGTCTTTATTTCAATTTTTTGTCCAACGACTCTACAGAACTTCGAACAAAGTTTACTTTCTCTATCCATTAGCTCACACAATCTTCAGAAACTTCAAAAAAAATTTAGCTGTACATAATGTAAAGTCTTAAATAACTATACACATCTTAATCTCTTACCATAGAGAAAATGTAGTAACTATAAAGAGACGTAGAGAGTACTAAATTATTTCCAGTGCAATGAAGTAAGCATTTTCTAAATATGTCATGGACTTTATTCTTCCTTAGCAAGTATCAATTGTTGATTCAGGAAAGGGTTTGCCCCCTGACTCACCATAAATGTGTAGGAGACATGCTCATGAAGAAGACCCTTTGGAGATTTGGGTTGATGGTGGATTCTAGCCACTCTGCCCAAGTTTCAAGTGCCAATCTGTATGCAGTTGTGACATTGTATTGTTGAATGACAGGAGGAGATCCATACCTGCAAACCATGTTAGATAAAGCTTATAATCCTCTGCTACTTTGCTTATTAGGTTCAAACTTGATTTTTTTACCCTTATGTAATCTGCTTTGGTCTGGATTTGCAGCGACTTACGTGGCATTGATCTGAGGCTTGTACATCCACCAAACATAGCTCTCAAAGACGAGCACATCCACACCTTCCCAGCTCTTTCCATGTCTGGCTATGGCGTCCAGGTTCACCAGCGGTCTCTTCACTGTGTGGTTTGTGGTATGGTCCGAGTTTGATTCCACAATGAAAGGTGCCCAATAGTACTCTATTGATGCATTATATTCCTGAACTCAAACCCAAACCCCCTAGCTCAAATCCCACATTCATCTGGATTGAGCCTGAAATTTTCCACAAAGTGTCATTTACATTACCTGAGCTTTGAAGATCTTCATTGGAGGGATTCTGTGAAAAGATTTCTTCCCATCAGGAATAACTGACTGAACCAAACAGACCATGGATTCAAACTGCGCCCTCTGCACTGAATCTCCTATGAACATCAATCTTTTGTTCCTTAGGGTGTCTAGCAACTTCACTGCATTAAACCTGACAGTTCAAATTATATCTCACTACCCTTTCGGTTTCTATATACTCCTGTCTCACGAAAAGCTGAAATGTTTCACTTTCTAACTGGCATTTGACTAAAATTTTCATAGACAGAATATGCTAAAATTGTTTTAAATAAATACTGTGTTTGGAAATTATACTAATCCATTTATCATTAGTATATAAATTATTTAGTACTTTTTAGGGTAAAGTGCACTGTTAGTCCATTAACTTTATTAAATGTTCCATTTGGATCATGTTTTAAGAATTTGTCATATTAAAGTCCATTAACTTCATATTTTGTCCTATTCAGGTCATTTACCGTTAAGTCAATGTTAAAATTAACGAAATTTTAGGGAAAATGATTTTTTTAGGTACCTAAACTTTTTCTTTTATACTATTTGCACTCTAAACTTAGATATATGAGTTTTTAATAAGTGTAAAATGTACCGGTAGTCCTGTAATTTTAATTCATGTAATACTATGATTTTTTTTTAATTTTTGTACTCATGAAGTTCTGTTTTTTTTTTTGTTTTTTTTCACTTTATGGTCATTTTCGATCATTTAACGATTAAATTTAACAGATTTATAGGAAAAATAATAATTTTAGTAAAACTTACAGTCCAAACAATTTAAAACTTAATACTTTTATCAAAAAAATTTCGTCCATTCTTCCCATCACTTTGCCACCGCCGTCGCCGTCGATCACCGTCGGAAATTTCAAAATGAAAAAAAAAAATACACTGGAGCATAGATCGGGGTCGAGGGCCGCTGAATCCCGGACTAGGGCCGCCGAAACGCAGCCCTAGGCCGGTGAATCGCTAGCCTAGGCCTCGGGCCGCGATTTTTCGGCCTCTGGCTGCATTTTGGCGGCCCTAGCTCGGGATTCGGCGGCCTTTGGTCCCGATCTATGCTCCGGTATTTTTTTTTTTTCATTTTGAAAATTTCGGCGGTGGTCGATGGCGGCGGCGACGGTGATCTGGCGGTGGCAGAGTGATGGGAAGAATGAACGAAAATTTTTTGGTAAAAATGTTAGGTTTTAAATTGTTTGCGTACAAATAATATAAAAGAAAAAGTTTAGGTATCTAAAAAAATTATTTTTCCTAAAATTCCGTTAGTTTTAATATTGACTTAACGCTAAAGGACTTGAATATGACAAAATATGAAGTTAAGAGACTTTAGTAAGATAAATTCTTAAAACATGATCCAAATAGGATATTTAATAAAGTTAAGAGACTAACGGTGCACTTTATCCGTATTTTTTATATCAAAATATTGAAGAAAACATTTTATAGATTAAATGCTTAAAACAAGCATTTTAATGTTTTGGGGACTGAAGCAGTATATATATTGTCACAATAGCGTTTTAAGAAGAATGTTCTGCTTGCATACAATTGTACTTATGATTTACCATTATTGAGTGGCCACTTAGCCAAATTTGGAAACCTGAGTGGTATTTTGTAGCAAAAACAGAAAACCAGAGGGGCAGTGTCCTTTCACCTGGGTAGATTGCATGCATGAGGCTTCCATCTCCAGTTTTGATATACGGAATCAGGCCTCCCATTTCTGAGGCATGTAGTCTGTTTAACCAAGTAAGGACAGCTCTCTGCTGTGTAGAGTGGATTTGTTAAGTTGTCCCAAGCCCATTTCCCTTCAAACAAGTTACACCCTTCCTTCATTCTGTCCTCTGGCAGCACAATCACTGCTTCCTTTTGCCTGCCATTATGGTCCTTATAAAGCTGGAAAACATGGCTGCCTCTGTTTTTCAAGCTCTCTAAAACTAGTTTTGATGCTCCCAACAGAAGGAGAGAAACAAATGCAGCCGGAAAAAGTGATTGGATTCGTCGATCCAATGGAGATGGTTGAGTCATTGTTGAATGACCAAAATGGGTGAGGCAAAACTTGCTGACTTGTTTAGAAGTGGGACTTGAAGAAGAGTTGTCTTGGGGTTTAAGCATGTCCAACAACCAGTTGTTGGTTCAAATTTGAGAAGCAAGTAAGATTTATGAGCTCAACTCAGTTTCTATGAGTTGTTTTGTCATTTGCTTGGCTTGGACGTCAAGATTTGGGGATTTGAATTTTGTGGTGGTTGTATCCTAGTCATAGATGTGTTCCAACTCTATGGTGATGGTCAATTGTGATGTTGAATGCAATGTTTGCCTCCACCTACTTAGGAACAAATAAAGCTTAAAAGTGAATTCCTTTTTTATCAGTTAGTCTAGAACTTGAAAAATGTTACACATAAACTTCCATAATTTTTTTTGGGATGAGTTTAGTTCAGGTACTTAGTTTAACTGACCATTGTCTCACATTCTCCGTATTAGTAAGTAATATTCTACATTTAACCATTTATTTTATCATATTTTTCATGAAATTTTTCTCTCAAATATGCATTAAGCTGTACATGCACATGTTTAAGAGAGTAAAATATAGAGTCCTACGTGTATATAACGAAGCAAAGAGTTCTTATGAAAGTTTTTTTGGTTGAACTTGCAAAGGGCATTAAACCATTAGAAAATGGGAGTTGCACTTTGATAAATGGACGGGAATAGTTGCACCAACTAGCTAAAATCCTCTAAACCAGATGAGATAAAAACAGGTGAGGTATAATGTCTGATCAATAAAAGTTAAACCAAATAGTCCCAAAAAGGTACAACAAAACTAAGGGAATAAAAATAGCTAATAGTTGAACCAAACATCATGGAACCTCAAAGCATCCAACATCACAGCTACAAGTCAGGACCTTCAAAACACCAGGACCGTCAGCAACCTTTAAAGATTTAGAAAAATCTTACAAGCCTTTTGGATCGTCCTCAAGCAAAATGTGGCTGGGAAAATACGCCAACTCTATACAAGTGCTTGCCAGAGATGGTTACTTGAAAGAAAATTCTTGAAAAAATCGTCCTGAGACTGAAAACCTCTCCCAACCATGATGTGCACAACTGTCACAGGAATTTCACGCCCAAGCAATCACCATCAACAAGACTCATTTCCTCGGACAGGGCGTGGTCAAACTCAGCCCTACCGAAAGAAAAGAATATGGTGGAAGCTCTTCCATCTCCACCTTACAATTAGGCGGATCCTATTTTTTCTAGTGCACACAAGGGCAAGCCACAGCCCACTGAAATTGCTTTATAACCCATTGCAAGAGGACCTCCCAGGTAATTGTACGAACCACCCCTAAAATGCATTGGTCAAGGTCACACAACAGGGGCCTAACCGCCCTTGGCGAGGCCCAGGGG
>JBBYHH010344474.1:0-12166 GCA_038382905.1 Daphne laureola | reverse complement strand
GGATGCATGTGGATTCGGCCATTGGATTGTTGGGGTCTTAGAATTGCCCCCCTTTTGATTCCCGAATGCAGGTGCATCCGGCCATGTGAATTTTGGGGCCGTTAGAATTGCCCCCTTTTGAATCCCGGATGCAGGTGCATCCGGCCATGTGAATGAAGATGTGTATGCATGTGATCCCGGTAGCTTTCCTCCGGGTATTGGTGATTTAACCATCATGCTGGATGCTTTCTTTTGGGCAATGGCAGTTTTAACTATGGCGTGAATCTCAGGGTAACTTTTTCGATCATCGGTGTGGATTGACCTTCTAGCGATGTTTTGTATTCCCAACAGCTCTTTAAATACTTGAGAAGTGAATTAGAATTTTCATTTCTCATTATTGCTTCCTTCTCTTGCTTGTCTACTTCCTTCTATTGTTTCCTAAGCTCTCTAATAATGGATCACCCTACTCTTCATCAGGCCGTGAGTTTGGTTAAGGGATGGCGGTGTCATAGTGTTGGTGGTGATGAAATCAGCTTACCTAAATTTGTACGGAGGCTAGCCGATGCTCTCCGATGATATTCTGGTGAAAGTTGTTTTCTACCGGCAACACAAAGCGGTGGTGGACCAGGTTGGTCAGGGTTTACTTTCATTCGGCCCAGCTGCTCCCATCAGGTTCTTTTGACCAGTGATTCAAGGTAAAATAAATGGTTTATTTTCCTCTTCCTTCTACTACTCATACTTTAGACCCATGCCTTCTAGAGGTGAAGGGTTTCATGCCCGAAGGAAAACCTATTTCTTACCCCAATCCATCCGTACATGGGTCCCTAGTAATAAGTGTAAGGTGTATGAACCTGGTGTTGGGTGGATGGTAGTGTTCAAGGCCCAGCTTGAGTGTGGGCTTTGATTTTCTCCCTATCCTTTTCTTCATCAATTGGCTAGAGCCCATGGGGTTGCAGTCAACCAATTGAGCCCAAACACCTACTGTCATATTAATACCTACTTGACCCTCTGTGGTACCTTTGAGGTGTCTCCTATCCTCTCAAAATTCATGCAATACTACAAAATAATGACCAAGGCTCAGAACTAATTCTACTACTTCGGTGCCCGAGGAACCTCTACCATAAAGTATAATTTTACGTAGAAATGTCCCCCAGTCGAAAAGGTTGGCACAAAGAATTCCTCTTCATGCAGCCCGATCCCACTTGGAAGCTTCAAACTGCTTGGAAAGTTAGGTATCTTCTCAACGTCAAGATCCCTTCGTGCCTTCTTAATGACCCATTCTCGAAGGAAAATTATAATAAATTTGACGCCAAGCTCCGGCAGGTAGTCAATTAGTTCGGTGAAGATCCTAGAGAATTGTTCTCGGTGCCTCTTCACTAGCGTCTGATTACCCAGGGTGTCCTTATGTATCTTTGGTTAATAAAGGGTGACCTAGCTGTACTCGGTATTCGTGCTTGTTCTGCGTCAGCTTGGGATATAGCTCTGGTTCGGCATCTCCATTAGGAGATATCTCATGAGGCTTTTCTCAAAGGTTCTTTCCTATCCTTTGTGTCATGGTTCACTGGAATATTAACTCTAATTTATCGTATCATTTTGTATAGATGAGTTTCTCGGATGATGGGGACATCAATTTTGAAGATGTCTTCAAGAATGTTGTTGGTAGGTCATCGGCTCCACCTCTAGAGCCCGAACTTACCCCAAAGAGATCCCCAAAAGGAAAACAAGGGACAAGTTTGGCTATGCCTACTGCTGTTGAGGATGAAGCTCCTGAAGGCTTTTCAGAAGCAGCTGATTTTGAATTCCATGGTTCCTCCGGCAGCGAGGGCTCCCCTCCTCACACTTCAGCCAAAAATATGCTGCACATTCCTATTGGAGTCACTATGGATCATCTCTAAGAAGGCATAGAGGATCTTGAAGCCAAGAGAAGGAAAATTTCCTGGGGGAAGTATAAGATGTTTACTTCTGCTGTTGAGGTGCCCAAAAGTGTACTCCCGATGGAGTACATGTTAGGTAAGAATAAATGATCAGTTAAGTTGAAGTCCCTCCCTTTCTGGATAATCTTTTATAATTTACGTCGGATTATCGGGGACGATCCTCTTCACTTCTTGTCTTGTTTTCATTCTTGCACTCTAGGTCCGGATTAGAGATATGCTCAGAAGAAAAAGTGTCAACAAAGGGATGCACAACTACACTGTTTGGGAGAGGATCTAATCCCCTGGGAACCTCGTTGGATGGTCCATGAGGACCAAAGTCTTTTGGATGACCAAGAAGCTAGAGACATGGCTCCGGAGGTATGGAGGGGGATTACAATATCCCGG
This sequence comes from Daphne laureola, assembly GCA_038382905.1. Lineage (NCBI taxonomy): Eukaryota > Viridiplantae > Streptophyta > Magnoliopsida > Malvales > Thymelaeaceae > Daphne > Daphne laureola. Next base: position 9,869 of record JBBYHH010344474.1, on the reverse strand, counting down.
ACCATTGATGATCTTCAAACTCTCCTCCCAGACCTAGATGTGGCAGCTTCTAGGATGGCTGTTCAGGCTTCCTAGGTAATTTCTTTTATCTATACTATATTTTATTCTTATTGCTGACTTGCTTTTGATTACAGATCCATTGTGTGGCCGGATGGATCTCCCAATTGGTTTGGGCTACCGGCTCTGTTCGGTCTCGAGCTGAGCTTCAAGTGACTCAGGCCTTAACGGTTATTGCCAAGATGATCCAAAGGATAAACATCTATGAGCAAGTCTTGGAAAGAAGAGCGAGCCCAACTGAGTCATTCGAGCTTCCGATGGATGAGGTTCGGGAAGAGCTTAAACTAGTAGAGGCACTGAAGCTGAGGTAGATGCTTTTGCAAAGGCCAAAGAGGCTCTGGCCAAAGTGATGTCTTCTCGCATGGTCCGCCTGAAGGATGCTGAGAATGAAGTCTTTGAGCTTCGGGAAAAAGTGGAGTCACTTCAGAAGAAGGTTGAGGTATCTAATGTTAACTTTACGAATCTGAAGGATCATTTTGAGATTGACAAGAAAGGTCTTCAAGATAAGATCGAACGGCTGAAGGCTAAACTGAAGAAGGCTACTAACAGGATCTCCTGGTACAGGAAGAAGATAACGTATGCGACTGTTTCGGTCGCAGGTAAATTCTGCCAATGCTTCTGCCTTACCCGAAGGCAGATATTGGATCATAACCCAGGGGTTGATCTTTTAGGCCTTAACTCCAGGGAAAAATACATTGTGGATCATTCTTGGTGCGGTCCTGAATTCTGGAAGCCCCGGAAGCCCTCTGAACCTTTAAATCCTGAACCCTCAGCCAGTCTTTTGGAGGAACCTTCAACAGCCAATCCTTCTGACTTGTAACAACCTTTGCTTATGTTTGTTAATGCCTTCGAGCTTTTGGTCTTTTTTAATGGCCTTCTGGCTTTTAATGAAGTATTTTGGAGATTGATTTTTATAGAAGTTCGGTATAAACCTACATCCTCTCTTTTACTTTTATTGGATCTTTTGAATTTTCCTTTACACCTAAAATTTCTTAATTGTTTTAGAGTGCTAAGAGCGTTCGAGCTCTCTTCCCTCTTCGTCTCGAAGTCTATATACTCTTTTTTGATCTTCATGGATGACTTCAAAAGGTCCTTCCCATGTTTCCCCGAATACTCCTCCTTTTGGCTTTCTTGAACCCAACTTTGTCTGCCTCAGGACTAGATCTCCAACTGTTATTCCTTTAGGCTTTACTTTTGCATTACTAGATTTGGTTGTTCTTTCTTGGAAGGCTTTTCTTTTGAGTTCGGATTGCTCTCTTCTGCCCTCGAGCCATTCCAGGTTAGTCCTTAATTCTTCCTTATTTTTAGCTTCTTTGAAGGTTTGTGCCTGGAGGGATGCATAAGTTACTTCTATCAGGATTAATGCTTCAGTCCCATACATCAGTGAGAAAGGGGTTTCCCCGGTGGCTCTTCTAGAGGTGGTTCGGTAACTCCAGAGGATATGTGAGAGTTCACCGGGCCATTTTCCCTTGGACTTTCCCAATCTCTTGTTCAAACCTTCTTTGATGGTTCAGTTTGAGACTTCTACTTGTCCATTACTTTTTGGGTGTGCTACTGGTGCGAAGTGTAGCTTAATGCCAAATTCTTCTACAAATTCTTGGAATCCGGAGTCTGTGAATTGGGATTCATTGTCTGCAATGATAACCTTTGGGCACCCGAACCTACATATGATGTTTTTTCATACGAATTTTTGTATGTTCTCGGCTGTTATACTGGCTAGAGGTTCAGTTTCAATCCATTTTGTGAAGTAATCAATGGCAACTACGCAGTACTTCAAGCCTCCAGGTGCCATTGGCAATGCCCCAATGAGGTCGATTCCCCATACTACGAATGGGATAAGATAATCTGCCGAACTAATGAGTTTGGATGGTAATCTTTGGATGTGGGCGTGTTCTTGGCACCTCCGGCATTTGTTTACTAACTTTCGGGCTTACTCTTTCATGTTTGGCCAAAAATATTCTTGCTTTAAAATGACCGTGGCCAATGCTTCTGCTTTGATATGTGATCCACAAGTGCATTTGTGGACTTCAGCTAGAATCGCCCTGAGTTGGCCAACTCGTTAAATTTCAGGGTACTAAATAGGTATTTGGCCATACAAAAACTCTAACCTCAATCAAAGATGTACAAAGGTTGCTCGGGTGACTAACAGCTTCGAGTAGGTTCATGTCAAGATACAGAGATAAATGCAGGCCTTTCTTTAAATTACTGGTCAAGGAAGAAGCCGAACCTGGAAGGATCAAGGTTAATAAGGTTGAGAAGTTGACAAAAGAGCAAAAGGCAACTCAAAGGGCCAACTTCGCATGGAGCCCCGAATGCTAGAACGCATGGGAAGACATAAAAGCATACTTGTAAGAAATGCCAAAACTAAGGCAACCTACCGAGGGCAAGCCACTGATATTATATCTTACGGTCAGGGACAAAGCAGTAAGTTCAGTCTTAGTTCTGAAGGATGAAAGAGGCCTCCAATGGCCAGTATATTACGTAAGCAAATCCTTGCATGGAGCAGAATTCTGGGACCCGATGCTTCAAAAGATAATCTATGCCCTCGTCCTCTCAGCCCGAAGGTTGAAACCATATTTCCTGGGGTACAATATCTCAGTCCGGACCAGTTTACCTATCAAAGACATCATGAGAAAAATAGATCATTCAGGGAGATTGGCCAAATGGTGCATCGAGTTATCAAAGTACAAATCATGTACAAACTAAGGAAAGCCATCAAGGCACAGGCAATAGTCGATTTCATTACCAAACTACCATTCAAATCAGATGATCAAACTCCTCAACCATCAGACGATCTAGTTTAGACTCTCCACGTCGATGGTGTCTCCGAAGAAGAAAAGCAAGGGGCAGGGCTGGTACTTCAGGGCCTTGAAGGCATGAAAGTTACCTGATCCATCAAATTCACTTTCCCAGTCACAAACAACGTAGTCGAATACGAAGCTTTTATACCAGGGCTAGAGTTGCCCAAAAAAGTAGGCATTTGGTCACTCAAAGCATACAGTGATTCGAATCTATTAGTTCAACAAATGAACGTGGAGTATGAAGTCAGAGAACCAAGCCTGAAGAAATACGTGGACACTGCTAAAAAATTGGTGGAAGAATTCGAGAAATTTCGCCTGAAGAAGATCCCTCGGGCAATCAATACGGAGGCAGACTTGTCATCCAAAGCCGAACAGTACGATGAAGAAAGAAGCCAGTCAAGTATAAACTCCATTCGTGTTCAAAACATCACTTCGGGATGGCATCTACCATATTGGAAATCTTTAACCCAAGCCATACTCCCCGAAGATACAACAGAAGCAGATGAGTACGAAGGCAATCAGGAAAGTTTGTAGCCATCCGGGATGATCTGTACAGAAGAGGCTCCGCCTCTCCCTTACCAAAGTGCATCGGGGAAGACTAAAAAGTGAGTATTCCAGGCCTCGTACTATTAATTTTTGGGTAAATAAGGGTCTCGACGCGGTCAACTTGGCAGATCCTACATGCTGAGTTGACCGGGCTGAGGCCCTTATTTTCCTAGAAATTAATAGTACGAGGCCCGGAATGCTCCACTTTTAATCTAGGCCCTGAGTTGCCCAACTTTTTAAAGTTTAGGGTACTAAATAGGTATTTGGCCTTTTTGTATTCATGAGAGCTTCTATCTTTGCGGGGTTTGCATCTATACCCCGTTCGAATACCATGAATCCGAGGAACATTCGTGCTTTCAGACTAAATACACATTTATCCGGGTTGAGTCTTAATATGTACCTTCTGAACCGCTCGAAGACTTCCTCTATATATTGAATTAAGTCATCTTCTTCCTTACTTTTGATAATAATGTCATCCACGTAAACTTTCAAGTTTCGACCAATTTGGTCCTTGAAAATCCGATCCATGACCCTTTGGTAAGTGGCTCAGATATTTTTAAGCCCGAAGGGCATTCTTTTGTAGTAATGAATGCCGGAGTCACTGATGAAAGAGGTTTTTTCCTCATCTTCTGGATTCATTCGAATTTGATGGTACCCGTTGTAGGCATCAAGAAAATTGAGTCTGACGTGTCTGGCTATTGAGTCCACCAGCCTGTCTACTGGTGGTGTTGGATATGAGTCCTTCAGACAAGCGTCGTTTATATTGGTAAAATCAATGTACATGCTTAGTTTGTCGCTATCTTCTCTAGATGCGACCACCGAGTTACTTAACCATTCAGGATAGGAAGCTTCCCTGATGACGCCTGCATTGAGTAGTTTTGAAATCTGCTCCCTGATGAAGGCTTTTTTGATAAGGGTGTTAGTATGCTTCTTTTTCTTTATCGGCCTTATGTTTGGATCAACACAAAGACTATGTTGGATTACTTTAGGATCGATCCCTGGCATGTCACTCAGAGAATAGGCAAAAAGATCTTTATTCGACTGAAGCAGGCTTACAAGTTTCGCTTTACTTCCCTCGGGAAGGTTACTCACAATTCGGGTGGATCGTTCCTCTGTAAGAATGACCTCTTCCGTGAGCAGGTCATCAGTTTCTTACACCTTCAGGTTCTCAGCCTTTGGGTGATGGCCATTACATCATTTGCTTCCTTTTGATTGATATAGATGGATGTATTGTCGTTATTGGTTTCGAACGTCACTGTCAAGTATTTGATGTCGCTCCTCATGTGAATGGCCTATTAAGTCTCCCTTCCGATGATGGCATTGTATGCCGAGGGCATATCAATGACCAACCATTTGACCATTAGAGTAGTATATCGGATCTCTCTTTCAGGACCCGAACCCATGAACATGGTTGTGAGTTTGATGCATCCAAGGACAAGTAGTTCATCTGGTCTCACTCTGTATGTTACACCCACTCCGGATGTATTTATTTTCTGATGTAATTTTCCCGGACGTTGGTTTGTATTTTACCGGGACCTTGTAACAATCATGTACTTTATTGCTCGAAAATGAAATAAAATTCTTGAGGAGTTATTTAGAGGCAATTATGTGAAATTGTATTGAATTATAACATTTTAGAAGCATCAGACCATTTTTCCAAAAATTTGATTCGGATGGCAAAATGGTCACTGAAGGAAAAAATTGTCGAAAAATTAATTGTTGGACACCCTAATGGCCGGCGGTTATGTTGGGTTTTAAACCCAAATGGTCCTTTTAGTTGTTTCTTATGGGCTTAAGTAAGGATGGGATTTATGGAATTAAGTTAGTAAGGTTTGGAAATTAGGAAGTTAGTGGAAGACATGTGTCATTAGATTAAGGGTTGTAATCTTAAAGGGAATTTCATCAAAGGGTGTAGGTTCATTTGGAAGAGGATAAAGATAAGGATTATCTCTTCATAATTCATGGAAATGAATTATAAATTAAGTTAGTAAGAGATATAATGGGTTAGTAGTAAGAGTTAGTAAGAGAAAGCAAAAGAAACACAAAAAATTCTCTCTCTCTTACCTCTTGGAGCCGGCGACTTTGGGCAAGCAAGGGAGCATTTTTGGCTTCAATCTTCTTCATCTCAACCATTCTAGATCAAGAATCAAGCAAGGTTTACAAGGTAAGAAGAGTTCTTGATCATTAAGTTGTGATATTAAGCTTGGTTCATGAACTAAAATCCTCTCCTCTTTTCTCCTTGGAGGCCGAAACTTGAAGGCCATTTTTGATGAAATTTGAGCAACTTCCACTCTCTCCTAGCTTATATATTGAAAGATTACCAAGGTAAGGATATCCTTGGTTATTTGGTTTGGTGAAATAAGGTTGTTCATGAGCTAAGACTAGCTCTTTCTTTCTTTTAGCCAAACCGAAAGTTGATGTCACCACCCCCTCTGTACACGGCCCGACGGAAGCGGATGCTAGACCGGGAGGGCGGAGGTGATGATCGCTCATTCTTAGCCATCTTAGCCAGTACTGTGGGTTATGTCCATAAACCAGGCCCTAAGTTCGAGTTACACAATTTAAGCATAACAATATGAGGTTCTCATCTAGACCACTTGTCAGTCTAATACTTTTAATTAAATCTACAGATGTCCAAAAATTGAACTGTAAAATTTTATGGAAACTACACTCATAGGGATACAAGAATATAAATTTAAAGAATTTTCCAATGAGCCAATCAATACAGTTTCGCCTTCGAAGTCAGCCCATAATTGCAGTTTTTCTGACTTCCCGCAGCATTTCATTACTTTCGTGCATTTCAGACATTTTAATAACAGATAGATAACTGAGCTCTTCTCAGACTAGATACTCCGAAAGGAAGCGGCCTCCGGAACACATTCCCCGAAAAAGTAGACAAGCAAACATATAACAACCATAGCAGGCAAACACTAACCATAAATGTACATGTCATCATTCATGGTACCAACTTGCGGACTATTCAACATCCAAAATTACAAGAATCAAACCGCAATTGTCTATGGTATATGTACAATGCAACACTACTCCTACAGAGCCAACACTTTACTTTGCACCTACTGTAATCAGGCAGTCGATTGAGCAATCATCAATAGTCCAGCCTAACACTGTTGCTGCTGTAGCTACATTACAAAACATGTGTTAAACCATCAATAACTATACAATGTTCATATATTGGATAACAGTTCTGAATTAAATCTCATTTCTGTATCATCTTGGTCCTCTACTGGGAACTCCCCTATCTGTTTTGACAATATCAATTTACAGGAGCAATGTTAGTACCTGAATCAAAATATTGTACGGCCTGACAGAATCTCAATCTGCAGCGCCTGATCCCGATGCTCCTAAAATGGGAGATGTAAAGGGTGAGTTCCAGGGAGAACTCAGTAAGGGCGGTAAGCAGAAGTAAAGGGGAAAAAACTTTGACTTTGCCTGCAATCACAATATCAGCGTGACAGTATGCAATATACAGTTTATATATAAATGCTCATGATATGCAATGCACATTCTTTATTTTAGACACAACGGCCCCTGGGTAAGTTGTCACCCAACCCCCAGAGCTCTATAGTGGCACGTAGTACTAACGCGGGGTGTACGGTGCCCGTTACCATCATCATCAGGTCTACCATCGTAATCACGCTGCACGTGACCCTGGGACCTGGCATACAGTTAGTCAATCATTCATCAGGTGCTATGGAATGGTCACGAACATCATGCCTCCCAGACCTGGAATATAATTTGCCATTAATCATCGTCAGATACCGCAGACGTTCACGTATCGCGTGCCTCCCGGACCTGGAATATCAATCTGTCATCTTTCATCAGGTTCTACGGAACGGTCACATATCACGTGCCTCTCAGACCTGGCATATCAATCATCGATCATTTGTCATTCTTTCGGTCTACCATCGTAATCACGCTGCGCGTGATCCTGGGACCTGTAACATCTGTATCGATCACTGTGCGACCGCAATACATCATCCTTATCAGAAACCAGTCATCATTGGGAGCTGTAGTCCCATGGCAGTGTACCTGCAAGCCCTTTAGCCCTACCTTCGGGGTTTCAACCAACCTATATATATATGGTAGGATGGAACCAATAGGCACATATGTTACACCTACCCTAAGTCGGTGATGATGTGTCAACGGAACTTGGTTGGCGGATAAGAACTTCGCCACCAAAATGTAAGGTAAAAGACTTTGATTGGTTTATTTTTGGTATTCATTATTGTTAAGGTGATTGTTCATTGCATGTTTTTGTTGTTGTCCTGAGCTATATTGATGTTTGATTGTGTTCGGGTTATTTTGGTTAAGTTGCGGAAGTAAAACAGGAATTTTTCAGTTTTATGGGTAGCAGGCGAACCCCCAGGAAAAGTACGCCAGGTGCAGGCGATCGCCTAGGGAGGGAAAAAGGAAACGGGTTTAGGCAGTGGACCAGGCGACCGGCCAGGTGAATGGACGTTCTGGTAGGCGATCGCCTGGATCCAAAGAAGGAAAGGACAGGGAATCAGGCGACTGGCCAGACGAGTGGAGCCTGGTGCAGGCGATCACCTGGCCCTGAAGACGAAGATTTACAGACGGTCAGGAGACCCATCAGGCGAAGGAGCCTTGGTTTAGGCGATCGCCTGGACCGTTAAGACAAATGGGTCAGGGGGGTAGGCGACTGGCTAGGCGAAGGAAGCCTAGCGCAGGCGATCGCCTGACCCTGGGCGAAACTGGACAGGGGGTTAGGCGAGCCACCAGGCAAATGGCGAAAATACCAGGCAATCGCCTGGTAGCTTGGGCAGTAAAAAAATATAAGGTTGAAAAACCTGAAAATCGGGATTCACCATCACTTTTCACTTGTCTTCAACCTCCAGCATCAAAGTTTCAACCCCAACCTCACCCTAACTCTAGAATCATCAAAACCAAGCTCATAATCGAAGGGAAAGAGTGCTTTATGCGAGATTCTCAACCAAAGGAAGGATTCCACGGTTGAAAACTGATTCATGGAACGTTTTTGAGGATTCTCTGATTTGGGTCCATTTTGTAAGGTGAGTTTTCTGGACTTTATGGTTGATTATGGAGTTCTAGACATGTTCTAATGTTAGTATGGAGTCAAGAACATGCTATACATCATCTGTTGTTCATGAGTTTGAAGAATTCGAATTTTAGGGTTTTGGAGCTCTGAAGTTTGTCTTGTTAAGGAATGGTTTAATTGAGGCTAAATTAGTCTAATTGAGAGTAATTGGGACAACATTGATCATTGGTTTGAAGGTCAATTATGCTTGGATCTATGTGCTAAGGCAAACACCATGTAATTTTTGGTGGAGAACTGAAGTAGTGTTTTTAGTTGAATTGTTGGTTCCATTGGGTCTATAGCATGATTCTAAGTAACATTAACTCTTGGAATAAGTTGTGAATCATAGCTTAAGGTGGAGTTATCAAAGAATTCGGAACTTTGGTCATTTTAGTAAATTGTTGAATTATGAGAGGAAATCCGGGTTTTAGTGCATGAGTATCTTGTTTATAGCTTATTAAACATGCCTATGAAGTTGGAAAGGTTTTGGACATTGTTTAGTCCATTTTTGCTGAATGACTCCGAATTAAGGAAAATGGTTTGTATGAGAAAAGTGTAAAGTGAAGTGGATGATTGGTATGTATTTATGACTTCGTATCTTTGAAGTATGCTTATGTATGAATGGAAATTGGTTAATGGATAGTTAATTGATCGAAGTTGGATTTTTGGCTTAAAGAGAAGAAAGTTCCAAAAACTGTTCAAGGAAAAAGAATTGTTATTGCTTCCAGGTAAGGGTTCAACCTTCTTAGATGGGTATTAAGTTTTACTTAGTGCCATGTAGGTTGGTTGAGATTGGTCTTAAGTCTCGGTCTCTAACTTCAGTTCTAGATCGTGACAGCTGAGTTTAAGACCGGTTCCATGGTAGGGGTAGAGGTGTGCAGGTTAAGGATTGGACAACGGTTTCGCGCATCTACGTGACCGCAGAACCCGATGATTGCTTGTTAGAGTGTCATGGTTCATGAGTCTTTGTGACCTGAACTAACTGGGAGATGACACAACGTATCGCGGTTTCACAATACGGTTATGGTTATGATGATATGTACCCGTGCATCTGTATTGAGCACGTGGATATGATGATGGTATGATTTCTCTGCGTCTCCACGAGCATGAGGGGACTGGTTCTATGTATCTATATGATCATGAACCTTCCGGGATTGATGGACAACAGTTAAAGGGTCCTAGGCCCTCGCCGGTACCGAGCGTTATGTTATTAGAGATTTGTAGGAGACTCCAGTAGTACCTCACCAGTCTCACAGGGGGCCGTCGTAATGTGGTGTGTGGGTTGGACTAGTAACGGTGATGTGGGACAGGGTGAATGAATGTTTTCAAGTGTATTATGTTTATGAAAGTATGTATGTATTATGCTGTCCCACTCACATTGTCTTTGC
>JBBYHH010344363.1:0-12167 GCA_038382905.1 Daphne laureola | reverse complement strand
TTTTCAGAGATCATGTAACCCAAGAAATTTCCAGCTCCAACGAAGAAGGAGCATTTGTCAGGATTCAACTTCATGTTGTATCGGTGAAGCGACTGGAAAGTTTCTTCAAGGTCGATGAGGGGATCCTCTTATCTCATGCTTTTGACTATTAAATCATCGACGTAGGCTTCAAGGTTACGACTCATCCGATGAGCGAATACTTCATTCATGACTCATTGAAATGTTGCTCCCGTATTTTTTAGGCTAAAGGCCATTCGAACATAGTAATAAACAGTGTCTCCAGTTGTGAAGGCTATTTTGATTGCGCTATCGGGGTCCATGTAAATCTGATGGTATCCACTTTTGGCATCGAGGAATGAGAGGTATTTGTGTTTGGATGTTGCATCGACCAATTGATCTATCATAGGAAATGGATAGTGGTCTTTGGGACAATGTACGTTAAGACTTGTAAAGTTGACGTAGATTCGCCAGTCCCCGTTACTTTTATCAGCAATGAGGTGCACGAGGTGTAGGTACTTTGTCAATGTGGGGTCTCTAAAATCCGTTTGTCCAGTGACTTGTCCCACAACAAGTTGTGAGTCACTATGAATGGAGAGTCCTCGTAAGCCAGCCTTGATGGCCATCTTGAGATCAGCTATTATCATCTCGTATTCAATAACGTTGTTGGTGTCAGGGAACTGGAAAGTGACTCATAAGTTAGTTTCCATGTCGTGTAGGCCTTTGAGATATATTCCTCTACCAGGATATTCTGTACCGGATGCACCATCAATGTACATATTCCATTCAGGAGTAGTTGGTTGGGGTGGTGGTAGCCTCGATGGTCCCTGCTCAAGGGGATAAATTGAAATTTTTTAAACAAAGTCAGCCAGGGCTTGGGCCTTTATGGCTCATCGTGGTTCATAGTGGATGTCGTAACCACTAAGCTCAACACACCACCTAGCTAGTCGACCAGAGTGTTCAGGTCACCTTAAGATTTTGTCTATGGGTGCAGACCTTGATCGTGTGGGCCTGAAAGTATGGCCGGAGTTTTCTTGCTGATGTTATAAGGCCAAAAATCACCTTTTCTAGTGGTAGGTAGTTAGCTTCTGTACAACGTACAATGTGACTAGTGTAGTAAACCGGCCATTGTTTATCATTTTCTTCCTTCACGAGGACTAATGAGACAGTGTCGTTTGTGGTCGCCAGATATATGATGAGTGTGTCCCCTAGTTTAGGGCATTTCAATGTTGGCAGCTCATGGAGATGTGTCTTTATTGCCTCGAATGCTTGTTGGCACTCAGGTGTCCAATGAAATGTTATCTTATTTCTTATTTTCTCAGAGAATGGTTTGCATTTATCACCCAGTTTGGAGATCAATCTGCTCAGTGATACGAGCCTTCCAGTTAGTTTTTTGGCTTCCTTAACTAATGTAGGTGCAGGCATGTCTATGATTTCCTTGATCTTTTTAAGGTTAGCATCGATTCCCCTTTCAGAGATCATGTAATCCAGTAATTTTCCAGCTCCAACAAAGAAGGAGCATTTGTCAGGATTCAACTTCATGTTGTATCGGTGAAGCGACTGGAAAGTTTATTCAAGGTCAAGGAAGGGGTCCTCAAATGTCATGCTTTTGACTATTACATCATCGACGTAAGCTTCAAGGTTACTACCCATCTGATGAGTGAATACTTCATTCATGAGTTGTTGAAATGTTGCTCCCGTATTTTGTAGGCCAAAGGCCATCTGAAGATAGTAATAAACAATGTCTCCAGTTGTGAAGGCTGTTTTGATTGCATCATCGGGGTTTATATAAATCTGATGGTATCCACTTTTGGCATCGAGGAATGACAGGTATTTGTGTTTGGATATTGCATCGACCAATTGACCTATCACAGGAAATGGATATTGGTCTTTGGGACAATGTATGTTAAGACTTGTAAAGTCGACACACATTCGCCAGTCCCCATTACTTTTGTCAGCAAGCACAATGTTAGCAAGCCAGTCTGAGTACTTAACTTCTTTTATTATGCTAGGATTAAGAAGTTTCTAGACCTCATCCTTTTTAAATATATTCCTGTCAGGAGCTATGGGTCTCTTTTTTTGTGTGACTGGTTTAGAATTCGGGAATACATTGAGCTTATGTGTTATGACCGATGGTCAACTCCTGGCAGGTCCTTGAGTTCTCAAGTGAAAATGTTGAGGTGTGTTTCGAGTATATGTATGAGTTTGTCCTTCAGTGCCAGTTTGAGGGCTTTGCCTACTTTGAATTTTTTCCTTGGGATAACTTCGACCTTGTCGGTAACATCGCTGAGGCATGGCTCGTTATCTTCTTCCATTGGGTCATTGACATCATTGAGGCAATAAGGGTTGGTGCTCGTGCTGAGTGTGAGCACGTAGTTGGTCCTGGAGGGCTGTTGTGGTGCGTATATGAATGTATCACCTATTGGAGTCTCGAAGGTGATTGTGAAGGGGCGTATATCACAGGGTATGTTGAATTCCACCTGGTTGGGTCAACCTATAATGTCATTGAAGGCAGATGGGATATTAATCATGAGGAATTCAGTCATGATGGAGTGGCAGTTGTGAGTCTTCTGGATTGTTTCCCCAATCAGCATGAGAGGGAGTGTTACGATGCCCAGTGTAGGTATGACGTCACGACTAATGCCGAATGTAGGTCTGGAACTGTGTCAGACCTAGGAGAGTGGGACCTTAAGTTTGTCCACCATGTAGGTCTGGAACTGTGTCTTTGAAGATTCCATTGGTGTTAGCCCCAGTGTCGATGTAAACACATCTTGTGTCCCAGCCGCAAGTGCGAGTCGTGATTAAGAGAGGGTCGGAATGGGGGTACGACACCTTGGAGCCGTTTGGGCGGATAATCACATTTTCTTATTTATCCTCTAGGTGTAGTATTTCACGAGCATACCGATTTCTGGTGGCTGACCCCTCGGACTTGATTAGCATGTGTATTGTACCATGGGCTAGTGGTGGTGGAAGAGCCTGTCGACAAGGGCTTTCATTGCATCTAGGTCTATTTTGTTGATGACGATGCTTGTCTTTGTCGTCATTGGCATCCTCCCGTTTTCAGGCCCCTGGCGTGTTAGAGGTGTGGTTTGATGGCTGGAGGAGGTATTCCTTCAGTTACCATCATTAAGCATGTCTGCAATGAGGTGTTTGAGTTTCCAACATCCCTCGGTGTCATGTCCTCGATCTTTGTGGTAATTTCAAAATTTGTCGAAGCCTTGCCTAGACTTGTGTTGGATAGGTGTTCGCCATTTTGGCACTTTATTGTGTTTTTCCAGCATCAGGAGGATGTTAGTCCTTGTTTCCCGAAGTGGAGGGTGTAGATCAAGGTGCCTCGAGGAAGAGGAGTAGAACGAAGGCTTGTTTGAGCCAGAGCCTTTGTCATACCTCTTGTTTTTTTCCAAAGAAGAAAAAGAAGACCGTTTGTCACCCCCCTTGCTTGTGCCGGCGGAAGCGGGTGGCGTGGACCTCGGAGGGGGACATGATGTCGGTGGTGGGACACTTAGGTGTAGCGGTGCCCATAACCCGGTCCATAAACATATCCATATTTATGAAAATACCTTTAATCTTAATACACTTATTCAGAGCATTCTTAACACTTAGGCATAGAGCCACCAACAATTAAGACATCAAAGGCCAAACTTAAACCACATCACAAGTATATCCATACTTATTCTTAATATCAAGAAAAACATGGATAAAGTACTATTACTACTCAAATACATTAAGCATAATTTCCAATTATGCAATCAACTGACCAATCATACAAGTTTCCTATTATGATCGATGCTGAACATATGCACATGCATTTACACCTACAGAACCGACACACTTGACCACCTTCAGGTCACTGCTGTTGTTGCTAACACAAACAAATAGTTAAAAGTCGTTAGTAGTTTCCAAAGTGCTCATCCAGAAACCTCAATCAGATAAAACCTAACCGAGTCACCCCCACACAAAACAGAATCTGAATCTATATGTACCTGAAACTATCAATCACAGAAAACCTAACAGAGTTATCCCGCAGGTCGCTTATCAAAAGTTCCTGAAAAGTATAATTCTAAGGGTTGAGTCCTCGAAAGGTACTCAGTAAGGGCTAAGGTAGAGATAATGGTTTGAAAGGAAGTATCCTGCAAAAACATGGTTAGTATACAACATTAGCCCTGCAACAAAAGGTTAGTGTTTGTGGTTATTCACAGTTCATATGTACCACTATGCACCAAGTGCACAACGATCAAATTATCTTTCATATGTCTCGAAGGACAATATTACGAGCATATACCTGCACACCAAAAATCAGATCATTTCACATATATCACATCATAACATAAGATCATTATACACCAAGTGCACAATGAACATAATCATTTTCATATTATCCCACAAGACCATATGTTTAGAATTCTTGCAACCAAAGATCATAAACACATACATATATCCAATACATAACATAACAGAATTGACGACCCCTCGAGATCGGATTGGATATCGATACACCCGGGGTAATATACAGAACATAGGCATAGTACCAGCCAGGGCCTAAGACCCTTAACAGAAAACCGTCACAGAACAGATAACTTGTATAAGCAGATTACCGATCATATAATGATCAAGGCATAACAGATCCATATCTCCGATCACAAAGTGATCATAAAGATTCCCAATCTTACAATTGTGTGTTCCGAGCTCCGTACCTGCACACCATTACCGCTAACGTGTGACTAGCCCCGAGAGTCACCGGGCCCCACCCTCAACGCGGGAACTAGCCTCAACTTACCCGTTATGCATATCAGTAAACCAGAGTGCAGAAAAAGAAAGTTGAACCCTTACCTGACAAACCGCAGAAATTACTGAACTTTTCTGAGAAAATCCTGCAAAACTTTTAGTTGACTTTTCCATCGATGTCCATCACCCAATGATGACACTAGACAATCACACAAACAATAAGGAATTGAATTCTTCTAATTCATATTTTCACTTTCTGATACTTAGCAAATTTCCCAATTTTTAGCCACTTTACAAAACATGCCCAAATTCCCTAAATCTTTCATATTCTTTCCCTTTCATCAAAGAACACGCAGTTCTATCATTACTTATCAAAATTCCAACATTTAACCCAAATGTTTCCACTTTTACCAAATCGGCCCTAACTCCTAAAAGTGAGCAAAACTTATCCAACTTTGACATAACTCCATTTTTGCATAAAGTAGCTCACATTAACATAAATTACTAACAAATATCAAACTTCCAACAACAAACTCTCAACTTTAAACCCTTAATTAATTTTGGGCCAACATATGCAAATGTGTGAAAACTTACTTCTTTCTCAAAATACCAACTAATTAGGGTTCCAAACACCCTAAAACAAATAAACACATGCTTTTCATGAAATTAACACCAACTTAAAATTCATAACATAAATTCGGCCAACACATGCTCATCATCAATTTATGTTTTCTCCAAACTTCCAAGACTAATTTAGAAGATTAGGAACCTCACTAAAACACTATAATCAACTTAATAACAATCACCCAACATTTTCCAATTTTCATGCATGTTTTCGGCCAATTCACAACATATACCTAAGTGATGATTTCCAACTAACTTCCAACATCAAAGATGCTCATAAACCACCCAACAAAAAATTTCAATCACCAATTCCATAATTTACCAACAATTACCAAATTCCCCAAAATTATGCAAAATTTCAGCCTCATTCACAACACACCCTAGAATAGTTTTTCTTCCAAATTCAAACATCAATTTAGGAGCTCCATAGCATCACTAAATCATCACAATTCAACACTTTAACAATGGACATGAATTACTATTCATCATAGGCAATTTCGGCCTCCACCTCCAATTCACCATCCATGATGATTCAAGACTAACTTCAAGTATTAAAAGTGTTCATTAAACACCCAAGAACATATTGGAACAACCAATTTCCATTTTCCCCAAAATTCCTCAAGAACACGCAAACCCTAGCCTCTTTAACTAATCAAATGGTGGAATCATGGAGAGATACTTAACAACACTTCAAAATACTTCAAACCCAAGCTTACCTAATGCAAATATTGAAGAAAATTGATGAAAAACTTGGTCCAACTTCAGCTCCAAAAATCGGCCCATCTTAGGAGAGGAGTTGAGCTTGATTTCCACTTCCAATCTTGTTTCTACCATGAATCCTTCATGGATTTGAGTTCACCTTCTAATTTCCATGAGTAGAGATGAAGATTTTGTGAAGAAATTGCAAGAAAATGGTGGTGGTAGAGAGGGAGCAATTCGGCAGCCATGGAGAGGGAAGAGAGAGAAGGTAAGTTTTGTGTTTTAATGTATTTCCACCCTACCTACATACATATATGTATTTTTATTACTACCCACATTTATTTAATCTTATCATATACCAACCATAACTAATTCCTCCCACTTTATCTCTTATTTAATCCCTACCACAAATTAATAATACTAAAAAAATCTCTTACCACAACATGTTGACACATGTTTTCCACTAATCAATTTAATAATATTATTCATCTTTACATACTTATCTCATCTCATATTATTCCAATATCATCCCTTATCACATTATTTTATTTCCTTCCCATTAATGGCGCCACCAACGACTTCCAACTTATTTCCAAGTTTGTTCAATTTTTTAAAATGATCATTTTGTCCTCCAAAATGAATTTTGGTAAAATGATTCGGAAATCACATACTAATTCCAAAATGAGAAATCTCATGGAAATGAACCTCCAATAAATTTCTGGAACATTTTACTTATCAGAAATCGCATCCTGCATGCTTAAAATGGAGTTCCGGTACTTCAGAATTCCAGTCCCCAAATAAAATATTCGGAAAACTTATCATCGTCTTGGGATGGACTGTAACAGTTGCACCGACCAATTTGTATGGCGTGACCTTCCTCTTCTGCTAGGCTCGCAACTTGGCGCAATGGTTTGGGTCACGCCGGCCAAAGATGTTCAACGCGACCCACGACCTAAGGGGCGCGCCGGTTTAGCTTCTTAGCCCAGAAAATGCTCCAACTTCCTTCCTTTGACTTGCAATCCTCCTCCTTTGACCCGAGACTTATTGACTTGGTATTTTAACTGATAAATTAAGTCCCGAGCATCCTAACTGCATCATTTTAGCTCTATTTCACCTTGCATCCTTACATCTACAAAATAATCGAAGATAACAAGTAAATGCACTAATGATCCAGTTTATGCACAAGAACATGTATGAATTGTATCCAAATGCCACATAAAAGTGTGTGTGTTTTGACACTCATCGTTCAACAAGGTTATGCTTGTGAAACAAGGTTGGATAATTTTAACCAGACCCAACTCACTATGTGCTCAAATCCTCAAACATACGTATTTCAGACAGACTTCATTTCTTAAAGCTGCCAAGAATGCAAACTCATCAGCAGTATGACAAAGCATACTATCAGGACGGGAAGTAAACTATGGTGTGAGATGGAGGATCGACGATGGCCGAAATATATGAGTGTGCCGAGACCCGTGGTTACCCAGAAATGATGCATTCAAACCTCACGGACCACCGTCCTTGGAAGAAGAATTTCTTCACCTAGTTGATCTGTTGGAAACGAGCACGAGCACTTGGAATGTCCATCGTATTCGATAGATCTTTATAGGCCCAAATCAGGACCGTATTTTGCAGCTTCCGGTAGGAGATTCGAGCAGCAGTGATGGGGTTGTATGCAATTTTGATAGCAGAGGTGAATATACTGTGAACGCAGATATAAACTGCTCCAAGACTTGAAAAATCTGACACTTATCCCCCAACACAAATAAATCTGGAAGTTCATATGGGAAACTCTATTGTTGTGTAAGACAAAACAAAATTATGAAGACTTTCTAGCAGCTATATACCAGTTAACATGGAGTTAAATCAAAGACATATTAGTGAAGATTGGAGCTTCCCTCTATGCCACTCCTCAGATGAAACTACAATGCATATTTTTCTTGAATGTAGTAGGGTGCAAATCATATGGAAGCAACAAAACTTGGATTGTGTGATGAGGACAAATATCAACTTGTTTGAAGACTGGTTGTACTTGATGAAGAGACAAACCAGGTGACATGATTGGGAACAAATCTTTATTTCTTTGTAGACCATTTGGTTTTTTAGAAATAAGGTTGTTCATGATAAAGCCAATTTTTATGTTAAATCTCTTCTTTGGCAGATTAACAGGTCTCTGAATGAAGAAAACTTGGTAGTTACATCCCCCAAATCTGCTCAGATATCAAGTGGATGGCCCCTCCCAGCGGCTAGAGTAAACTTCACATTGATGCCTTCATAAATAATGAAGGGAAAATCATGATAGGAGCGGAGATGCAGGGAAGTGATGGAAAAATCAGAGCGGTGTTAGCAAGCCTAGAGAAAGGATTAAATGAGTCTTGCGATGCAAGAAGGTTTGCACAGATTGAAGAAATTCAGCTTCACAAAAATCATTATTGAAATTGACGCAACCTCCATCATTCAAGCAATAATTGGTGGCCCTCCCTTCCGGTCTGAAGCATGGTCGAATCTCTCCTTGACTCATCACCTCCTCCATAAATTTTAGGCTTGGCAACTTATCCATACAAACTGAGAAGGTAATCAAGTTGCACATGAACTAATTAGAAGAGCTCTCGACATGGAGAATCCGGTTACATGGGTGGATGTGTGCCTGGATTTTATTCCGAACTTGTTGTAACTCGTCTCTCTCTCTCTCTCTCTCTCTCTCTCTCTCTCCCTCCTTTGCCCCCACTAGGCCTATGGGATTTCTATCTGGTATCTTTCTTGTTGTTCTTCTAGGACAGTAGCGAATCCAGACCTAAGTAGTTTTTTCTCTATTTACCATTTCAAAAATCGGAAAGAGACACCATTAGGGATTTCCATATTGGGGATCCTTTTTTCTATATATATAAAAAAAAAAGAATCTTGTCATTTACTTGAGCTAGAATCTGCATGCTTCAACCCTTACAAATTCGTTTTTGTTGCATGCTAAGCCGGGAAGATAATGACAATTTAGGATGAGATACAATTTCCAAATAGCTAACCTATATACATGATTTTTCTTAGTTTACCCCTTTTGTACCTGAGACTTGTTTGTTTGAATCACCTGTGTATTTAACTTTTTAAATTCTTTGATCCATCCTTTGGTCCTGGAACTTCAACGAGCAATTATTTGTCGGCAATAGGAATGATCCGTTTTATGGGTGGGTTCAGAGTTTGAGTTTGGGGATATCAATTTTGTTATGCTATTTGTGATATCCCTCTGGCTTTTGGACAGTGGTATTCTTGTTCACAAAGATTATGTGTATTGGTTTATTGTGTTATTAGCGTTATATGCCACAGTGTAACGCTATCAAATGGATCTACCATATATAAATTGTTAAAATGAAAAATTATGTGTATTAATTTACTTCAGACTGTGGTACCTTACCTCTCTCCACCAATGACTGTAAAAGAACAGAAATGGGGTGGTTATAGAGGAAGTGGAAAAGGAAATAGGTGAGTTGGGAGTGTATTGGTTGATATTTTGGGGCTCGATGAATGTAAACATAAAAGAGTAAATAAAAAAAAATCTAGCTGTAGAAAAAAAATAAAAAATGAAAGTATTTTGTAGGGGCAACTCCAAAAATTAAAATAAGACAATGAGAAAAAAAAGGAGGAAATGAAAAATAGAAACCAAGTGAAGATGATAGATTATATGGTTTCTTTCCTAATTTTAGGAAGTTCACCAAGGAAGACAAGCCAACGACTATAAATGTGGTGTTTGTAGTAGGCACCCCACCATTTGAGTGTTTTTCTTTTCTTCTTTATTGTCTTTATTTTAGTTTTTGAAAAATAAAAAATAAATGTGTTGCCATAAGTCATTTTTTATTGATTTTAAGGATGGAGGTAAGAATCTGAGTGTTGGAGGTTTCAAAACAACCTTGAAAGAAGGTGAAATTGAAGAGGAACAAGATTTGATAATAGAAGTTGGAGCAAAGATTCTGCAGGTAAGTGTGCGTTATCCAGCGCACAGTTGTGTACTACACACTAAGGTAAATATTCACCGTTAATTCTTGTGTGTGACACTGTGCACTACACTTTAGCGTACCAACATCACCTATGTGGCAAAGTTCTTTTTGCGCTTGGTTGTGCGCCAATGTCTGCGATGTATGTGAGCACACTGCACTATTGCCATCCAAAAATTAAATTTTTTACAATTGTGTGATGAGTCTGCGCATAAGAGTCAGTTCATCGCACAATATTTCGAAAAAAAATTCTAAATTTTATCATTATTAATGAAACAAAAGTTTTGATATGATATGTATTTTACAATTTTATCTTTTGTCTTTAGTTATATAATTTTGTCCTATTTATTTATAAGAGGTATAAAAAGATCATTATCACTTTACTATTCATTCAAAATTTAAAAAAATTCTAGAATTTTTTTTAGTTAGGTGGACTGAACTCTAAGTGATTGTAGGATTGTAGGATGTGCGCATAATGTACTAAGATTCAAAGGTTTTTTTTGAAAAAATTATGACATGTGCACTGACACTCTACGTTGAGCCTAGGCGCACAGCCCAGCGCACAACGTCACATCATATTGACAGTTTTCCTTTTTCTCATCAAATAAAAATAATAAAAATATAAGAAAATCATTAAGAAATAAAATTCATAATTATCAGAATTTTTTTTTTAAATCGTGTAGGACATGTTTTTTTATGTTTCTCCTGTTTCGGGAAATGAGTTGAGATTTATCTTCAAATTATTCCAGATCAGGAGATTAAAATATGAATACCGGGTCATTTTACTAAAAATAACATCGAAAAGGTAAATTGATAATTTTAGAGAAAAAAATAAAATTCTGACAATTCTCATAATTCTGATAATTTATTTAAAGCTTATTTTAATTAAATTGTTAAGATTGATAATTTTTTAGATTTTTATTGAACATTAAATAGATGTAAATGACTGTTTAGTTTAACTAGGATAGTTGGTAATTAAAAAAAAAGATCTGGACCGATCTTCGTCTTCGTCTCCTGCTCACGCTTCGACGCCGGAGGCGGAGTCCGATGGACGGCAGGGCGACACCGGTAGGCGGCGCGGTGGCACGGCGGTGGCGAGCTGGACGCCTCGCCATCGGCGCAGCACGAAGAGCCGAGGATCGGTGAACCGCAACGCGTCAGATCTGTGCGACCAGCCTCATCGCGACGGGCGGGCTCCTCCGGCGGACGATCGGCGTCGCGATGGCGGAGACGGTGGCGGCCTCGCCTGGTCTGGGCCGTAAATACAGAGGAACTGGCGAGAGAGGGAGGAAGAAAAGGATCTGGTGCGATGGTGGACCGTCGACATTCTCTGGCGGGTCTGTGGTGAAGCCGGCAACGGTGGCAGGCGACCGGCGACCGGCGACGTTGACGGAGCGGCGACAGCGGCTGGAGGGTCTACGGCGACCGGCGGGAGGACCAGATACGGACAAAGGGAGTTTTGTCACCGACGGCCATTGGTGAGAAATCATTGTGATTACAAAAATCGGAGATTTTTGTATTTGTATTATTATTTTCTAAAATAATAAATTATGAAAAATTCTGTTTC
Source organism: Daphne laureola (assembly GCA_038382905.1). NCBI lineage: Eukaryota > Viridiplantae > Streptophyta > Magnoliopsida > Malvales > Thymelaeaceae > Daphne > Daphne laureola. The sequence goes on along the minus strand of JBBYHH010344363.1, from coordinate 572 downwards.
TTAATCGATCGGTGAAATTGTGCGTTGTCAGATTAGTTATTAATTGGTTGATTAAATGGAGCTGTAAGCATGAAATTAATCGTTGGAAGTTTGAGAAAATTTATTTGGGTAAAAAATGGACGAAATCCGAAAATTTAAGGATTTGTTAGTAATTTTCGTGATTAATCACAAAATGTGGAAAAAGTGAGCAAAATTGATATTTTGTCACTTTCTGAAATTCTGGTATTGATCTGTGTATTCTGAGAAATCTAGATATTCTGTTATCTTTCCGTTTCAGGGGATTATATGGAAATACAGTCGAAATGCTGCCGGATTTTCGACAGCATTGTAGATTCTTCGGTTCGGCAAAGTACAGAAATTCTGCGATTTATAACGTAAGGGCAATCGGTTAATTTCGTCGCTTACGTAATTTTGGGTCATTCAACAAAGTTTGGGTCTAATTGAAAGGTTAAGAAAAGATTAAGAAACTTGTGCATATTACTGGAAAAAATGAGTTAAGCTTCTTTAAGTTTAAGAGTAAATTTTGGAAGCATTTAAGTGAAAATTTGTCACTTTATGCAATTTGGGTTAAA
>JBBYHH010344252.1:0-12168 GCA_038382905.1 Daphne laureola | reverse complement strand
GTTGGACACTCGCCTTCCTTCCCTGCGTAACCGATGGACTAAAAAACATAGTGGATTTGGACAAGTTTACCTTCTGATAAGAAGCTGCTTCATAAAGATGTAAAATATCTAGTAGAGAGCGAGCAACAAAATGTGAATCCCGTATAAAGATTAATGAATCATCAACGAAAAATAAATGAGAGATACTTGGACTAGCTGTCACAACCGCCACACCCTGCATCCACCCCCGAGCCTCTGTCTGTCTTAAAATAGCAGAAAAACCTTCCATGGAGAACAAAAACAGAAAAGGGGATAAAGGATCACCTTGTCTCAAATCACGAGATGGACGAAAACTCCTCGATGGTGAACCATTCACCAGGATCGAGAAAGATATCGACTCAACACACGACATGATTAGAGAAACCCATTGTTCCGGGAAACCCAGCCTGAGCATCATTTTGCGCAAAAAATACCATTCCACACGGTCATATGCCTTCATCATATCCAATTTAATCGCATATGCCCAAACTCTTCCACCATACAGGCCACTAATTGAGTGACACGTCTCGAGTACAGTTAAAGAATTATCCGTTAGAAGACGGCCAGGTACAAAAGCACTTTGATTCTCTGAAATTACCTCATTCATTAATGGTTCCAGTCTGTTCACCAGAACCTTGGCAATTACCTTGTACACCACATTACACAGACTAATCGGTCGAAAGCTCGCAAAATTCTCTGGGTCCTTGCACTTAGGAATAAGTGCCAAGAAAGTGTGATTTAAATCCATCGAAAAGCGTCCTCCTGCCAGGATATTCAAGACAAAAGTAGTAAGAGAATCACCAATAACATGCCAATACCTTTGATAGAACAACGGGGAGAAACCATCTGGCCCCGGTGCCTTGGACGGGTTCATCTGGAATAAAGCAACTTTCACCTCTTCTGCCGTGTAAGGCACAACCAAACCCGAAACTAGTTCGGCCGAAACTCGTGGTAGGACAGCATCCATAATCTCATCCTGTCTAGCGACTCCCCTAGACCAGAACAGGTCCTGATAATAATTTAAAGCCACACGCTCAATGTCCTGCTGAATAGAAAAAACTCGACCTGAAGCATCTTTGATCTTGACAATTCGATTCCACTTCCTACGCTCTGATGCAGCCTGGTGTAAAATTTTTGTGTTCCGATCCCCTTCCTGAAGCCAGGTTTGACGTGCTTTTTGGCTCCAGAAAGATTCCTCCCGCTCTAGCAATGTATCCAACTCCTTAGTCAAAGTAACTCGCATCGTCATTGACGCAACAGATGGTGGCGAGCTCACCAAATTCTCCAACTCGCGTTCAAGGTATTGTATCTTGTGGTGCAAGCCGCATAATTCACTCCGATGCCAACTCGCCAGGCGAGCGTGACAAACCTGCAGTTGGCCAAACAGACGCGGCCTCAAAGAATTCCACGCCTCCCGAATTACATCCTCACACTTTACTTCCTGGGTCCACATGCGCTCAAAGCGCCACGTCCTCTGCCCCTTCCTTTGCTGACGAAGAAAATGAATCTCGACAACGTTATGATCAGAGCAGGGAAATAGAAATTCCTTACCCAATGCGCAGGAAACACCAACTGCCAGTCTGAATTTGCCAAACCACGGTCCAACATTTCTTGCACAAACACACCACCTGTCACAAACTTTTCCCATGTGAAGGGAATACCTGAGAATCCTTGATCATCCAAATTAGCATCCTCCAATGCGACTCTAAACTCGGTCATCTGAGATTGACGGCGTGGCCGGCCACCCCTCTTTTCATGACTCCACAATATCTCGTTAAAGTCGCCAACTACCAACCATGGAAGAGAATTTCCCACAGCAAGAGAGCGTAGCAACGCCCATGACTCGCGTCTCCGAGTAACTTCCGGCTGTCCGTAGAAACCGGTGAAACGCCGGGTAGTACCCAGCCATGAAACTTGCGCATCAATATGATAATCAGACGCTGATAAAATAACCACATCTCAATCATCCTGCCAGAGAAGAGCCAAACCACGTTTTTGTTCGTCACAAGAAACTGAGAAGCAACCAGAATAACGAAGTTTTCGACGGACAATATCCATCTCAGTATCCAATTTTCTTGTTTCTAAAAGGAAGAGCAACGACGAATGGGATACCTGCAGTGCTTGTTTGATCGCATGAATGGTTCTTGAGGATCCCAAACCTTGGCAATTGAGGCTGAGCAAACTCATGGGGGCTTGAAGAGAAAACCGACCGCGAGCCCAGGGGAGAGAAACCGCGACGGCGTGGGAGAGAACGGACGAGGAGTGGTTGAAGTCGGCAGAGAACCTACGGGAGAGAGACCACGACGGCGTGGGGAGAGAAACGGACGAGAAGCGATTGAAATCGGCAGCGAAACGCAAACACTAGAGCAGCGATGCGTGGAGGTGGGCACGACGGCTAGGGCGAAAAATTTCTCCTTATCTTCTCATTCTAAAATCTTTTAAACGCATTTTTTTCTCCAACAAATGAATTGTTGTTACATTTTTTTTGTAAAAAAGGAAAGAACACACACGGGGAGCAAAGCGGAGGCTACGGAGCAGCTTGTGTAATTGTGTTTAGAGTTTCGGCTCTCTCGCACTTCTGGTCGGGTGACGGCGACTGGACTATGTTTAACACTCTATTCATAAAACTCGCCAGGAAATTTTCAAAGGCAGCTACTCCGGTGTTCTTCAGCCAAAAACAGGCATCTAAAGGGTCCGAATTAAGGCTCCTGAACAACAAACTCTCTAGCTACATGAAGAATGGTCTTGTTCGAGAAGCCCAGGACGTGTTCGACAATATGCCTCAACGAAACGTTGTCACTTGGAACACCATGATTCGCGGATTTCTTCTTAATGGGGAGTTTGATGCGGCCCTGGGGTTGTTCCAAGGAATGCCAGCGCGCGACCTTTTCTCCTACAATACCATGATCTCGGGTTTATTTCAGTTCGGCGATGTATGTGGCGCGAGGGATGTGTTTGATGGGATGATGAGTAGAGATATAGTGACCTGGAACTCGATGATTACCGGCTATGTTCGTAATGGACTGATGGATGAAGCGATGAAGCTGTTTCATGAGATGCCAATGAAGGATGTGTTTTCTTGGAATTTGGTAATTGGAGGACATGTGAACTCTGGACGTCTTGATTTAGCTGAAATGAAGTTTAGGTTAATGAGTGATAGGGATGTTGCTTCTTGGACCATCATGATTTCAGGGTTCGCTAAGGCAGGAAAAATTGATGAAGCTCGTAAGCTGTATCAGGAGATGCCATCCAAAGATGTCAAGGCATGTAATGCCATGGTGGCTGGCTATATAGAGAATGGGCGTGTAGACTTGGCGGAGATATTGTTCAGGGAGATTCTAGAGAAGGACAATGATTCTTGGAGATTATTGGTTAGTGGGTTGGTTACCAGTGGACGATTCAGTGACGCAGTCTCTTTATTCATGGGAATGCCCACCAAGTGCAATAAAACATGGAACTCTGTTGTTTTGGGATTGGTAAGAGTTGGACTTGTGGAAGAAGCTCATGCGTTTCTTGAGAAGTATCCATATAGAGATGTCGTTACCTGGACAAATATGATGATGGGGTACTTTGAGGTGGGTGAGGTTGAAAGTGCTGTTAAAATCTTTGAATCGATGATAAGCCGAGATGTGACCATGTGGAACGTATTGATCTTTGGATTAGGAGAGAATGACCGTGGGGAGGAAGGGCTTGGGGTTTTCATTAGATTGAAAGAATCAGGCATTTTCCCTGATGAAGCCACGTTAACTAGTGTTTTGACAATTTGTTCAAGCTTCCCATCCTTAGAACTTGGGCGACAGAGCCATGGACAAGTAATTAGATCAGGTTTGGATCATTATACCTCTGTCTCTAATGCAATGGTTGCAATGTATGCAAGATGTGGAAATATGCATGCTGCTCTGCAGGAGTTTTCTTCCATGCCATGCCGTGATACTATTTCTTGGAATTCTTTGATTCGAGGATTTGCATACCATGGGAATGGTGAAAAGGCTCTGGAAATGTTTGAGCAAATGATATCATCTGATGTTGAGCCAAATGAAATTACTTTTGTAGCTGTCCTGACTGCCTGTAGCCATACAGGGTTGGTAGATCAAGGGAGATACTATTTTAACTACATGAGAAATAAGTGTCTCCTTGAGCCCACAGGAGAACACATTACCTGCCTCGTCGACCTTTTGGGAAGATTTGGACTTATTGAGGAGGCCATGAATTTCCTGCGTGAATTGAAAATGGATGGAACAGAAATTCCCGCCAGTGTTTGGGGAGCACTGCTTGGAGCTTGTAGAATCCACAAAAACATTGAGGTGGGGAAGATTGTGGGTGAGAGAGTATTAGAAGAAGAGCCAGATAACTCTGGAAAGTACTTAATATTAGTGGAAATGTATCATGATTGTGGGCAGAAGGAAGAGGCTCGGAAAATTTGGGCTCGAATGAAAGAGAATGGTGTCAAGAAGCAACCTGGATGCAGTTGGATGGAGATAAATGACAAGACTGATGTATTTCTCTCAGGAGATAGTTCACATCATGACTTCGGTAGGATTTGTGCTGTTCTAGACATGCTTCATCATGAGATGGATAGGAAAAATTCGAGATCAAATAGCACATAAGTCCAAACACTCAGGTTTGATACGAAGGTCTCATGAGTGAAGTAAAGTTACCTCATTGTTACAAACTGAATCTTGCTTGACTGATGCGTAAATTCAGACAGACATTTTTGTTGATTCCAGTTGTGCATCCCAAGTGACTATGACTCTGTGAGCATCAATCAATGACTGCTAAACTGGTAGAGAGCATGATTGATTTGAAATCCTAGAACTTGGGGTGGAAGTGCAGCAGAGCCTCGGTATGTTTTGGAACTTGGAGTCGCAAGAAGATCATTTGTTTATGGCTCAAAATGGATCATTCTGCTCATGCAGGGCAAGAGGAGCGTGGATGGTTCTCGTTCAATTGAGGATCTAAAGACCACATAGAAGAACATATTGTGTCTTAAGTCTCTAACCCATCGGTTAAGCTCCTAAGGACACAGGGTGGAGGTCTAGAGTTCAAGTCCTACCTCCACCAAGCCAAGAGTTACAGTGCTTTCTGCAACCAGTGAGCAGACTTCCTTCCTCTCGTTAAGAGTTGTTTGCACAAAAGTTAGAGGTGGTTGTCTGATAAGAAGGAAGATCTGAAATTTTGTTATTAAAACTCATCAGAGGAGGAAGCCTTGGTTAAGCATGAGACTGTATTTGTAAATCAACATTATTTGAAATGACCACTTCACTTATACAGCCACTACATGTATTCTGCTGAAGTATAGAATAACATTGTACATTGGATCGACATTCATTCGGGGTTTTACCAGTGTCCATCGGCCAGTAATGGAATTCATATCAAGTACTACTATAATCCTTTGCTGGTATCGGCATAACATGAGGCTGATAATTCTTTCACTTGGCATTCCAATGATGATGTCTAACACTCTCTGTATCTTAAACCAGGTAGTAGTCTCAAAACTCGCCTAAAACTCCTACAATCATTTATTTCTGTTAATCCTGAAGCTTGTCTTTTCAGTTGGATGATGCTTTGCCCCTTCAGTTGGGAAGGATCTTCTTTGACTTGAAACTGTCCCGTGCTGATACATTCTTTCCACCAAGTCCGGGGCTATTAACAGCATCATTCTTGGAGCCGCTCCTGGCTGAGATGTGACTTAGACTTTTATGCCGATTTTGAACTGCAGTGTGACCTGACGCTGAATGCCTTCCTTGTAAAACCCTGTTTTTGCTCCCGATAATTGCATCGTTGTCTAAACAATGAAACATAACAGAATCAATGAACAATACTCAGTTTGATCATTATATAAGACTATGATCTTCACTATAAACAAATAGATCTAGACTAGAATAAACCACTACTCTTCAACTTAGGCTTCAGTTAGGTGCACAAGTAGTAGTGTCACAAAACCACAGTAACATCTCAATATTTTTTTTCTTCTTCTAATGGAATTACATGAGAATATTTCTGATTATTATCTTATCCATAAGATGTACTGATCACCTGGGCTAGAAACGACAGCTCGAGGGCGCGTGATAGAACCGACTCTGATGTTCGGCTTATCCTCTTCCAGCAATTTACTATTCTTACTGTTTTCTTCTGTTACTGCAAGGGAAGGGAAAATATGAATGAGAACAAGGATCAAAAGCAATGAAAACCGAGGCAACCAAGGGACGCTGTGTTGTTCTCTCACCTCGTGGCATACTTCTAACTTTAGGGGCAGAAGCTGGACGCCTTACGATTGGTACATGAGGTTTTGGGATTCTTGCAGCAGGAGTTGGAGTACCTACTGGCTTTCCATCTGCAAGTACATAACAGCAGCTTAGAGGACAAAATGAGCAGATATATTTGTCAACCTGGACTTGGCTAGTGATGAAAGACTTTCAGGTTATTGCAGAAGAAAGTCTGGTAAGACCACGCATAACAAGCATGGAAGAGACTGCAATATTAAATGGGCATCTTTTTCTCTGAGAAAGTAGAAGTCTTCCACCAGTTTTTAGTCATGAGAAACGCATATACCAATATGTTACAGGGAGCAAAGTAGTCAAGACTCAAGAGAGTATGATTGATGATTCAGGTCTCAGGATGACAGAAAAATAAAAGGTCAAAGTTTGCCTCAAGGGTCAACATGCATAGAACAAGCAACATGGAAGTCCAGGTTAAGGGTGAATTAAGTTGGAAATCAAAGAAAACCTTGCAAAGGAGCATGAATGGAGAAAGACTGGAATTTGTCTAACAGGGAACTTCTGACCCGATTATTCAACAAATGGTCGTCATCCAGGGCATGTTCCCTGACCTTCACCTTGGGATACACTGAGAAAAAAAGAAATTCCAAAAGGTAAACAAGAGAGACATTTCCATCTCATCTCATCTCATCTCATCTCATCTCACAACAATTAATCATGTTTTTAAGCCAAGCAAGGCAAAGAAACCCACTATTGATTGTTTTCTTTCTTTATCGGCTTCGTGTGAAAGACAGGAACTTGAGGCGATGAAGAAAACAGAATTAAAAAAGCAAACTTTTTGAGTTGTGTGGAATGGAGGTTGAAGAAGCGATCTCGAAACTGAAATGGTAAGTTGGGCCAAATGAAATGAAATGAAATGGTGGTTCTACTATTCTATATGAAAGGAGTGGAGTCCCCTTGGGGTTGACTTGTATGTATCTACGGTGGAGCAGTTTGTTTTGTTGTCTGATTCATCAAAGTGACGACGATGAATGGACGGCTGCCTGTGTAGTGGAGAGGTGGCCCATTTCACAAGAAAGCGGCGAATCATGATTTATTCATGTTTTGTCAAAGCTTAAAAATTTGACTGACTACGCCATCAATTTGGGCTGGGCTAGGCTAGTCTCGTGCCTTTTGGGGCCTAGATTTTTACATTTAACTTAACTTATGCTCGACAGTGTCCATGAATTTTCTGCAAATCACGGTTGTGTTTTGATCTTCAGCCGCTTGCCTGTCCCAACACTGCAAGTCTGCGACTGAACTGTTGGCCGTTGCTAGTTGCTCCTGCGGAGAATGTGGCGTGCAGTAGGAAGAGCAACGTCTGGCTCCAGGCGGAGCACGAGCCGGCTCTATACGGCTGCGAGGCCGTTGGTGGAGGACGAGGGTGATTGGGCTTACTCGCCGGAGTGGTGGGGCTCCGATTCCGATGGCCAAACCGTCTTCCGCGCTACCTCCCAGAAAGGCAACGGCGTCGTCTCCGTCCTCGCCTATCCTGCTTCAAGACCTGTTAGCCTCCCTTGCTCCACCTCAAACCATGCAGTAGCTTTAAAAAAATTCGCTTTCATTCTCAGAATTGATAGAGATTGCTTCGTGCTCTTAATTACTATTTTCATATTTAATTGATTGATTTTGGGCTGAGATGATTTCCTTTGACCTGTTTCTGTGCTATACACCATGTCAATGTTTGTTTTCTTGTGATTCAGCCTCAGTTAACTTTTCTGCAGAGTCAAACTTACTGGCCTGAAACAGAGAGGTGGCTTCAGCAGCGTTATGCCCAGCTGCATCCACCTTATTCACAGAGAGGGGATTTTAAGATCCTTGGATATCAGTGGCGTGTGCTTCGCTTTAATGAGGATACTCGTCAAAGTACAGCGAAAGTAATGGCTGCTTACCGCGAAAATGATCCGAGCTCTCTATGCCTTATGCAGCAGCCACACTGTCTAGCTGTTCCATGTAGACTTGTTTGTCCACTTTATTTCTCATGCACCCCAAGAATGTTGAGTTCCACTTTGCTTCAAAAGCCTTGATTGATGTTTGCTAGGGGCTGGCTGTAGAAAGTTTCTGATTCCTTTTCTAATGTCTGGTCTTATCCCCATAGGTCCACTTTATTTCGAACCCTTGATTGATTTTATTTTTGCAGATCTTAAAAGTATGGTTTCACTAGGATTATCTGCAATAGGATCTTCCAACTATGATCTATCTGCTGCAGCTCACGGACAACAAACGATGCGTATTTTATGCATTGGTAATGGTGGGGGGAGCTTGCCATTATACTTAGCAAGTAAAATCCAAGGTCAGCACTGGTTATCTCGTCTTTCTTACTTTTGATCATTACCTAGAGTCAAATGCAGTGATCTGATCGAACTTAGCATCTGCCTATCTGGAATAAAGAATGGAAAATTTCTATGAACCGACTCTATATTAATGCCAGAGAGGCATGCTTGACTTATATGCTCATCTGTCGGTTAGTTAGGAACCCCAATATGGCTGACTGCTTGGGTTCTCCTTAGTGATTGGATGTTGTTTCGGGTTATGTTTTTGTTAATAATCTTAGTTTTAAAATGAAAGAGATTTATTGCATGCAGTTAGATTGGTTTGGTTGGTAATCAGATTCTGTTAACTAATACAGACAGTTAACTACTTCCAGGTGCAGTCATCGACATTGTAGAGATAGACCCTCTTGTTATCACAGCATCTATAGAAGCAATGGGCTTCCCGAGTTTCTCAGTTATGGCTAGTTCAGGTGAACGTGCGGTGCCACAACCAGATACCATTGATGAGGTACTGTGGAAAGGAATTCATGAGAGGCTATACCTTCATGAATCAGATGCTGAGACGTTTGTACTTGAAAATGGTAGTGTGTATGATATGATCTTCATCGATGCTTATGATGGGGAGGACATCTTCCCCTGCAAATTATGGGATCCAGATTCTCCCTTCCTGAGATCTCTCAGCAACCTTTTGCACCCTAAGCATGGCACAGTTGTGGTGAACCTTCATTCTGATTCCGATGCCCTGAATCCTGGTTCGAGTTTTCATCAGCCGCTTCTTCCAATGGGGCCGTACGTCTCAAAAGTATGCCATGCTTACAAGGACGTGCTTGTAGGACATCGAAGTAGGCCGCGCATCGGAGGAGGATCAGGGTCCGGTGTGGTGTTCACTGTCTCGGTCCCTTGGGTATGCAATTCGTCTCTAGTGGTTTGCCGGGGTTTAGAGTTATCTGGCAGGTTTATCAACAGGGACATGGTTATGAATACACTGGTGTCTAACTCCACGCATGTAGAGCGTCTTCTCAACTTGCCGTTTTCGGGCTTAACGTATATAAAAAGAGGTCTTCTCATTGTTGAATAATACAGTACTACTATTTCACATCTTGTTGTTGTACAAGAACAAGAGCAGTCTTGAGAGCTCATTTGGGACTTAAAAGGACAATTGTTTTGAGGTAATACTTCTATTGCACAAGGATGACTTCCTCCATGACCAATTCTAAATTATGAAAGCGCCCTCTTAAAAGGAGTAATAAAGAAGAAGAAGAAACGAATTTTATAAATGGAGACAAAGTTATAAATTGAAATTTTTTAGACAAACATTAATATTAATAGTACTAGAAGATATCTGACTTCTCTCTGTGCGTGGGCTGGGCTCAGCTGGCCATGAAGCCCAAGCTTGTGCCCAGCCCAAGTGAGCTGCTAAATACAGTAATAAATAAAATAAATTAATCTCTACCACCACAAAACAAAAACCCTTGCCATCTGCTATTCTTAAACCCCTACCTGTTTGATTCAGAAAAATTCTTGCTCGTCGGCGACATGTCTACCGGCAAAGGCAAGAGAGCTTACGGCAGCGAAAGGAGCATGATCTCCACTCTATCCCGCACTGTGTCCAAATCTCCAATAGTGTGCACCACGAAACGCGTCGCGACCGATGCTGCGTTCGTCACCAAGAAGCTGCTGAAGAGCACCGGGAAAGCAGCGTGGATCGCCGGCACCACCTTTCTCATCCTCTTCGTCCCCTTGATCATAGAGATGGACAGGGAGCAGCAGTTCGCGGATCTTGAGTTGCAGCAGCAGAGCCTCCTCGGCCCGCCGCCCGCCGCCTCTTCAGCATAGTGATGTGAGTCTCCTAGGGTTTCTCTTAATGTTGTTTGGCTGGCTTTAATTGCCCTTTTTGACTTGAAAATTCTTACATTCGGGAATTTCTCTGCCGTCTGCATTACGTAAAGAGCAGACTTATTCTGATTGCTGGTAATTTTTGGCATGTTTTCTGTTCCTATATCCAATTAAGTACGGAGTAATTTTCTTAGTCAAGCTCGTTTCAAAGCCAAATTGAATTGGTACTGAAAAGTCAGGCTTTCAGATTATGTGTCTGATGAGACTAGGCGCTGCCACTCTATATATTTTGCGTGGACCTTAAGACTTCACCATATTCACTTCCGTTACAAAGCTCTTTGGCTTGGATATGTTGCAGTATTCATGATTCAAGTTATCATCATCATCATCAAACAAGACCTTAACACCAACATAGTTGGGGTTGGTGGCTTAAAGTTTATCGTGCAATGAATTGTCAAAAATTAATTCACTATATGCCCTTCCTCACGCAACCTGATGAGTTGAAATTTAAAACCTATCATCATAGGTTTTCTCCACTTGCATGGAAAATATCATGAGATGGTGATCAAGTTGAGATAATTGTTATAATCATGTCCAAGTCCAATCCAACTACAAGATTGTTTTTGTAACATCAACATGCACATCATGGAATATACAGTATTCATGATTCAAGTCATGTGCACTTTTATTTTAGAGTAGTTGGAGCGAAATTGCTGAACAAGCTGAACTCTAAAATCATCATCTTCTTTCTCCCTTCGTCAATGGCTTAACTCTAATCTTATCTTCCTTGTGCTCACATAATTTCCATATGCCACTCTCAAGCTTCATCAGTATTCATGTGATTCGGATTTTGGCATTAAACCTGTATGCAGGATTCTAATGCGTTAACTCAAGCCCAACATATGGGCATCCAAGTGGTTTCCCATATACCATCCTGGACATGTTATTGGTTGATATTAGTTGCTCCATTGAACACCAAGTTTTGTACTAGTATTTCCACAAATCGCCTCCATCTGTTCTCTCTCCTGTCTATATGAGCTTTCCACAACAATGCTGCCGTGTTACAGTTCCAATTTCAGTCTCTCAGTTTGTGCTTTCCTCATTGTCCTATCACATGACTTGTAAGTCATGTTCCTTCATTGGAAGGTGTTTGCAGTGCTGTGATACACATGTTTCATCGCTTCAATGTCTGTTGTTGCTGTTATCTTTCCTTTTCTGTCATCTTCCTCCGCTCATGTAAAACTGCTGGTGTTCTATTGTGGAGTAGTAAAAATAGAGAACAAAATAACGGTGAAGGGACAGTAAAGGGAATCTAGAAGCTCTTTTAGTTCTGCTTTATAGCTCAACTCAAACTGCTCATGCATATTGGTGGTGAGGGTGGTCACGGGTCGGTCTGCCCTTGCAATTTGGGGGGGTTCAGTAAAGTGGAGGTCGTTTTCTAATCACAGAGTCCTTTCTATTAGTTGGTATCACTCAGATGTGTTAGTCATTGCAAAGAGCAATGGCGGCCCTGCAGTCAAAGGGTCATCTTTTTCTCCCAGTTTTGGGTTGAATTCAGTGTTCAGGCGTTAAATGTTCCAAAGATCATCGGCCTCGGAGGCAACGAGGGTAAAGGCATGATGGTGGGTGTGTGTAGGTTAATCCGTGTAGCAATAACTAAAACGTTCATTTGTACCATTTATAAAAGATGAAAGGTTAAGTGTAGACTGTTGGGAAAAAACAATAATAATAATATTTGAGCAATCAATTCTTGCAGGAAAAGAAAGGGACCACAAAAGAAAGAA
>JBBYHH010344142.1:0-12168 GCA_038382905.1 Daphne laureola | reverse complement strand
TTTTATAAAAATTTGAGTCAAATATTAAATTTTAAAATAGAAAAATCAAAATAAACCAATTAATTCAGGACGGATGGAGTATAATAGTGTCATATGGAAGCCACTACTATGAGTAGTTATATATACTCTTCTGTAAGGTCTCAAAACGACAACCGAGAAGCGGGTGAGAAAATGTTTGAAGTTGCTCCTAGACCAAACGATGTGAGTATTCTTCTTTTGATCACTTTCGGCTCATATTCTGATGTTTGTTTTATTTTTTATTTTTTTGGACGGCAATATTCTGATGATGTTGGCCATATTTTTGCAAATTGTTGACATGAAACTTGTAGAGTTGACATTTTATTTATGTCTTCTTTTCTTGTTTTCAGGAAATGAGATGGTTTGTAGAAGTGGTAGGTATCTCTTTGATATTTTAATCACATGGTTTTTTCCTTGGACAACCTAAGATAATTGAACTATTAGGTAAGTAAAAAGGAAAAACAATCACGATGATGATGATTATGATACTATATGTAACAAGTAGTATATCATGATATTCATGCGAATATGCATTAGAGCAGGTGCATTCTCCAAGTCATAAATTAGTTATGTAAAAGATCAACCATGTATGAGTTCTGAAGAGGGAAGGGTTGAGCTTAATAGTGTGAGATGCACAATCATCTTCATCCACATATATTGTGATGCGTGCAAATGATGTAAATTTCTATCGTAAGTTTTATATTTATAACTACCATTTCTAGTATAATGTTTGAGAGTGAACGGTGTCGAACCTAAAGGAGCTACGAGGTCAATTAATCTAATGAATGAAAGTGTAATTTACTTTAAGATGAAGGGTAATGAGTGATGAGATGGTTGTGAATTAATCTAATGTTGGAATGAAGATAGCTCTCACAAGCAAACTATAAATTATTAAAAGATGCAAAAATGACTTAACAAACAAGTAAGACACAACTAACACAATTGGGGGTTTTCAATTATAAAAAGCTCATAGGGTTGCTTGGGTTCTAATGGTTCCTAAAAGTTCATCTAATGATTTGGAGGTGAGTTACTTCTATTAACAAGCTTCTTTCTCAAGCAAACATGTCAATCTCTTAACAAATCAACCTAATCCTTCTCATGAGCTAGCATTGACTCTTAAGATATGAATAGAGCCTACCCTAACCATCAAGCAACTACTAAAAGTTATATGTAACTAATACTCCCTTCATCCCACAAAGATTGCAACATTTCCTTACTGTTTTCACAGTATTTAATCTATGATTTATTTTTATGAAGCCATAGACATATAAAGTTAAATGATTCATATGTTTCTCATAATTTGTAATGTAATCTTTCTATATATATATATATATATATATATATATATATCACTGTTTATCTTAGTTAAATTTTGAGTCAAACACTGTAACTTGAAACAGTAAAAGAAATGTTGCAATCTTTGTGGGATGGAGGGAGTAATAATTTGAGTCAAACACAAGTTCAAAAGTCAAATGGGTCAATTAATTTAGGATGGAGGGAGTATATTTTTAAAATTTAAAACTTGTTCCCTGATTAAGAAAAAAATTTGTAGGAAAACTTAGAAAAAAAATGTCATCTCTTGTTGGTTTTATCAGAACATTCCAATGAAGCATGTCTTATGTTGATATGGAATTTTCTCTATTTTCTGGTATTCATAGGGTTTCGTATTTCTTTTCTGGTTAAAGAAGTGTTGAATTTGATGGATTATATTATAGTGACAGAGGCTAGGAATCTTTCTCATGTGCCATAGGAACATAGAGCGTGCCGTATGGTTTATGTTGAGTTTTGAGCCTTTCAATTGCATTCTTTTGCTCGTGTTTGTCTTCAACCTTCATGAAATATTTTCCTAGTACTGTTTTTTAGATTGCATTGTTTACTTTGGTGATCTGTGTCATGGAGCAGGTCCGCTTACATCTTCTAACTGCAGCAATGAAGTGCTTGTTTAAGAGGCCACCAGAGACTCAAAAGGCATTAGGAGCTGCATTGGCTGCGGGTTTACAAGATTTTCACCAGGTATTGAGTCATTCGATATCTTGGTCCTAGATAGCTGGAGATTTCTGCATTTTATCTGTTTATTGCGATTCCCTGATTAGCAATAATAATAGAAGCTCATGTTCATCTACAGGATGTTCATGACAGAGCCTTATTCTACTACAGGCTTCTACAGCACAATGTATCTGTAGCAGAGAGAGTGGTAAACCCTCCTAAGCAAGCTGTTTCAGTTTTTGCTGATACTCAGAGCAGTGAAGTCAAGGATCGCATATTTGATGAATTTAACAGCCTCTCAGTTATATACCAGATGGTAAAAAATCTCTATCTCGATACTGGTTATCTCTAAGTCTCGCCATACTGACTTTATAATGGTCGGAATTGCCATTTATTTTAGACAGCTGATAGCTCCTCTTATTAGAGAAGATTAGTTGTAAGAATTTTAAGTTTCTTTAACAATGTTTTATCAAATATGGGTAAAGATCGACCATCTATAATGGGAGAATGGGATTCTTAAAGGACAGATGGAATAGAAATAGTGGAAGAAATTGAGAGAGATCGAGGGCTCGATAATTTACAAGACTCCTTGTATTCTTTTTCTTGTTAATAGATGTCACAATAATAGAAGAAATAGGAAACCTAGAAGTAATAGGATGCCTATTAGAGATAGAACTCTACTAACATTCCCTTTTAAGCTGAAGGCAAATATCATTGGAAGCTTGCTGCATATACTACAGAATTTACTTCAGATCCTCAAAGATTCAACAAATAGATTTGCATTGATCTTTTGATTTGACATAAGGAGTCTTGATTCGACCTGCTTGGAGCTTTGCTCGACAAAGTGATAGTCCACCAATTTGTTTGGTCCTTTCATGAAAGATGGAATTAGAGGCAAAATATGAATGACTGCTTGATTATTACATGTCAACACCATTGGACAGGAATGCTTAAAGTTTAGTTCCTTGAGCAGGTCCTTCAACCTAATTAACACTCATGTAGTATATGTCATTGATCTGTACTGAGACTTAGCACTGGAATGTGCAATAGTTGTTTGCTTCTGACCTCACCATGAAACTAAGTTTCCACCCGAAAAAACATAGTAAAGCTGAAGGACACCTGTCATAAGAGTCTGCCCTTTTTGCATTTGTATAACTTTGTATCCGAGTGTGACTATAATTGCTACATAGAGTACCTCGTCCTGGTGATGATTTCGAGTATCTCAAAATTCAGAATGATCGACATCACAACCGACTTCTATAACCATTGTACTAAATTTCCTGAACTAGGCTCTTGGTGACTGTTTCAGACCATAGAGACTTGTTAAGCCGACAAACACGACGCTACGACTGAGCTAAAAACCCTACTGGTTGCTCAAAATTCGTAAATCTCTTCAAGATCACCATGGAGGAAAGCATTTTGCATATCAAGTTGATGAAGAGGCCAATTTTGTGTGGCTACTAGTGCAATAAATACACAAACATAGGCCTATTTGGCTTCCAGAGCATGATTAGTATGCAGAGCCTATATCATTTGTTCCATGACATGTTTCTAACCAGGGTGAGCTAAAGAAGAGTATGATGGGGATAATGAATCATAAGAGACATTATTTGAGATAGGGTGAGATGCACAAAACCGATTTTGCTTTATGGACAGCAATTGAAGATCAAGCTTATCACTCTATGGCCTGGACTGGAAGAAGTGACTGGAGAAGGGGGTGATTCTGCTGATTGTACTTCCTGACGAGTTTGAGGAGACTAGACCTTCAAAACAAGATAAAATAAACATGCTAGAGGAGAAGGGTGAATGTCAAGAATAGGCTTAGAGAAATGATTGTCAGGAGTCTAACAAAGAATTGTTTCCGAAGGTAGACAGGGAATATGCAAACATTCATCAGTGAACCTAGAAACATGTTGAGTATTAGAACAATATGGTGTCTTTAAAGAATGCAACATCATCAGAGATGTAACATCGGCTCAAAGATATGGGCTAAAACATTTATATCCTTTTTGCAGACGAGAGTACCCAAGAAAAATGCACTCCATATCTTTTGGGTCTAATTTATCTGTAACAAGCTGAAGTTGATGGACAAAATAGACACAAGCTAATATACGAGGGGTGATAGGAAAGAGATCTTAACTAGGAAAGATAGTAAAGAATGAAAATTTTCTCGCCAATGAGGAAGATAGATACGGTAAACAAGACAACATGCAGGAAGAACATCTTTCATAAACTTTTGGGTACACGTGAATTGGAAAATTACAAACTATTTCAACAATATGCTGAATGATTATCTGGCCGCTGATGCCGCCTAGTTACAGCTGTATAGTTGGTTTTTGGTTTTGGTTGATGGAAGGTGTTTTTTGTTAGGCAGAGAGAAAATCAGGACTTTGCTGTGTTGCTGCGGAGAAGGTGCTGTGGGTTTAGGGTAGGGATGGTGGAAGTAAGACTTTGACTCAAGACCTCCACCTTGTATCCTTTAAATACTAATAGCAGTCACAATACTAGTAGAAGAAATAGGTGACCTAATAGAAATAAAACTCTACTAACAGAAATGTTTCTAGAACTCTACTAACAGAATTGTTTTTCTTTGTCAATTTATTGAAATAGTGGCTAAAATGATGTTACTGTTCTCACGTTGGAAAATTAATCTATCTAAGATCAATGAAAGGCTTCCATTCTTGTCAATAAAGTTGAGTTTGTAGCATCTCCAGCATATCAGGTTGCACTTAACAACATATGCTTCAGTGTATGTCTCCAGTTTATAGCACCTGTAGGAACGCAACAGAGCAATATATATATATGTGTGTGTGTGTCGCTAAGTTACTGCTTTGCTGCCATGCTGATTAAGCTATACATCTTGTCATACTTTTTGTATCTAGTCATGGAAGACGTAGAACTGCTTTTGTTTGCATATGTTTGCGAACCGGAGGTGGCTGTTTGTTCATTTTTCTTTTTCTTTTTTTTCTCCTTTTATTTTAACTTTGCCTTTTTTTAATTGTTGGTTAACTTGGTTAGTTTGATTTGGCGACATGGAATCATAATGTAATTGGCTTCTAGAACTATTCAAATGGTATGAAATGTAAATAATACAGTTGCACTGTTTTGTCAATGCAATCCTTCAGCAAGGGATATTTTGTCATCACCATTGATCATTGGGTTTTTTCTACTTGCATCAATTGGCTGGGCAGCGAATTTGACCAACTATTATTATTTGCAGCCATCATACATGTTCACTGACAAGGAGCATCGAGGTCCGTTTGAGTTCTCTGATGAACTTGGCAGTCTGTCAATTGGTGAACGGACAGATGACATTGTTTCACCTCAAACAGTTGACGCAAATGACAAGGATCTGCTTCTAAATATATCAGATAAGGAAGATGGTAAAGTTCCTGGTACAAATGGTTCTTCTTACAGTGCTCCACTGTACGATGCTTCAGTCCCATCACCTGCTGCACCACAAACTCAGATAGACTTATTGATATCCAATCCGACCTCCACACAATCTAGCTCCAGCTCTGCAATTGATGACCTGCTTGGTCTAGGCATACCAACAGTACAAGAACCTGCTCATTCTGTAGCGCCTCCACTGCCTCCGTTGAAACTTAATCCAAAGGCTGTTTTGGATCCAGCCACATTTCAACAAAAATGGCGCCAGTTACCTGTGGCTTTATCTCAGGTTAGTTTGTCAATTCAACAACTGGCTCATTGTAAAGTTCTTGTTACAGATCTAATTGAGCCTCATCTTCTCTTTCTGACGCTCATTATTGAACTACCTCCTATTTTTTGTTGGAGATACTAAATAGAAATGTTAGTTTAAGTGTTCAACATATGTCTTTAAGACATATGAACATGTGTTGAAGGTATATGTGTGAGTTGTGTGACTGATAGAAAGTTGCGAAGGTATCAAAGTGTTGTGCAGTGTTAACATGTTATTATATGAACATGTTTTGGAACATTAGACGATCTAGGATTGGAGTGACCTTCCTCCCCGAGCTTATTACATGGGATGAGAATTGATAATTAGCTGACAGTCATTAGTGGAGATTCCTGATGATACAAAAATGTTTGCTTATTTTTCTCAAAAGCGAACATTGTTATTCTTATACCTCCCAAGTTAGTAGATATAATGGTTTGAGGAATTTTAGTTTTGTAGTAAGTTGGAAGAAAATAAAATTTTCTGAAGGGAAAGTCTATCCTTTTCGGGCTTTTTAGTTTTGGAAAGTTTTCCAGGTTTTGTATTCCAAATTTTCTTTATAAATGTTTGAATATATAACTACTTTATAGAAGCGGAAAAACTTGTTTTCTGAAGTTTTGAATACTTAATATTAAAATGGAGAACTTCAAAAATAAAGTTTTCCATTTTAACGCATGAATTTTCTAAAACTTGGAAAACAAGGTTTTCATACCTTAAAAACTAGTTACACATTTAAACATTTATAAAGGAAATTTTGAGCAGAACACTTGGAAAAGCTTCTAAACAAAACGGCCCTGTGTCTCTGCTTATGAAACCACTGAGGCATCCGTTTTCGTCACTCTGGTTTGGATCATTTTATGATTGTTTCAGGATTTCTCTCTAAGCCCGCAAGGTGTTGCCTCATTGACTGCTCCTCAAGCACTGTTCCGTCACATGCAAGGCCACTCCATTCACTGCATTGCATCTGGCGGTCAATCACCAAACTTAAAGTTTTTCTTCTTTGCACAAAAGGCAGAGCAATCATCCAAGTATCTCGTAGAGTGCATCATCAACTCGTCATCAGCCAAAGCTCAGATAAAGATCAAAGCGGAAGACCAAAACACAACCGAGGCATTCTCAGCTGCGTTCCGGTCAGCCTTGTCTGAATTCGGATCATTGTGAACATGTGAAAAGAACTCAAGGTCAAGTCAAGCCAGAAACAAAGGGATGAACTCTGTATAGCATGATCAGGAAGGTACATGATGCGGACATTTTGTTGGAGATGAATCCCAAGCAGGGAAAGCCTTGCAAACAGAACAGGAAACGACTCACTCTAGGTATGCAGTTCTATTTCTCAACAAACTTTCCTTGTACCAAATTTGTAAAATTGTTAACGCAATTGATGTTTGCTAAAGATGCAAATGAGGGGAAATGTTCCGAATCACCTAAATGAGTTTGTAGTGGTAGAAGTTCTCATTTTTGCTCTCTTTTACCCGTCACTGGCGTTCACAGCTCTAGGAAATTTCAAATTTTTTGATTTTGTAACTTACAAATTATTGTCAAGCATTTGTGTAGATTACTGCTCCATATGTAGCTGTGCTTCTTATGAACTAGTAACAACTTTGTGGGAGCAGCTGCTCAGATTCTGGTTTTCTTTGTTCAAGAAAGTGTCTGTTTTCCTGTCTGAGTTATACCACAAAAATTGAAAAGTTTCTTTTGAAAGAAACGGTTTAACACCACTTTTAGATTATCCTCGAATTTTTTCTTCATTAAACTTGCTTTTATCTTATAAACTTATTTTACATTACTATCCTCACGCCTTCAACACCCTTTAATACTACTTCATTCGTAACATAAAAGATCGTAGACTTTGACATACTAATGGAAAATTTCCAAGTTTCCTCAATTGCAGATTTTCTTTATAAATGTTTGAATGCATGACTAGTTTTTAAAGGATAAAAACTTTGTTTATTAAATTTTGAAAAACTTTAGTACTAAAATAAAAAATCTTATTTGAGAGTTATCTATTACAATACTAGAGTTTTTCAATGGTTTGAAAACAACTTTTTCACTCGGAAAATTTTCCGATGTTGCCTCATTGATTCGGGGAAGACTGTTCTTGGATGAATCAGTAGCTAAATGGTTGGGATGGAAGGTGGAGAATGTAGGGAATTCTATTCTACAAGACCTTGTTAAGAACATATACGCTATTGATTGTGTATATTTACCCAATCAGTCCTCAATCTTTTTGTTATGCACGTTTTAAATCCTGCAATTTATATTTTGTTTAACTTATATCATATTGTTAGTTTTTTCTAATTTTTCTTCAAAGTAGATACTGGTACAACATTAGATAACTTTGAATACACAGTTTATTCTAAAAAAATCATTAATTATTCGATAATCATAATTGAATTGAGTTTGATACGATTTGTTAACATTAAGAATAACGTAGACACAAAGTGTTTTTTGGCATGACATGGTGCTTTGTTTTTATTGACGTAGACGTTTCGCTGGACCGGAACGCTTTTTCTCCTTAGTCTCATTCGTTTCAATTGGAAAATTTATTTTGGGAAATTTGGGATGTGTTTTACATCCAGGAATGAGAGGTATCTGAATGGAGAAATTTAAAAAAAATATTAATTTATAAAAAATTAATAAATTTAAAATTATTAAATATATTAAAAATTAAAGAAATGATTTTTTTTTTGAGAAATTCTTTTCTGACTCTTCCTGAACTGACCGTTAGAAACAATCGAGGCTTACCGTATGCTCCACCGACACTTTTTAGGTCATCGCTATGCGTCTGACATTTTCTAGAAAAATGAAACAATTTAGGATCCCTTTGTTCTGAAGAGGCCCATCCTAGGTGCTGTAATTGTGTCTTTGATGCCTACATAGGCCCTACAGGTGCTAGAAACCTAACACGTACAAACAACGTTTCAAAACTTGAAAACGTTGTTTCATGATTCACGTTGACATGTGAACTCCGCTTTGAGTTTCTTACATGTTCAACCTAATTTAGGATACAATTTTTGTAGTAAATTATACTTAAAGTTTAATTAATCAAGCAGATTTCTCATATAATATCTTGAGAATGATTCATTATCTTGAAATCTATTATTTAGTTTTTTTTTGGGTTGGAGTGAATTTAGAAAGAATAAAATAACTTGTTGAAAAACTTAAAAGTTATGATAATGTTAAGTTGGATCTAGAAAAGTGTAAGCTCTTTGTTGTTAGCCTAGACACTAGTTTATGTTAGTAGTTTAACCTTAATCCAACAATTAATTTGAAAGAATATTTATTGATTTAGTGGTTTGGTTAAAACCATACAAAGACGGTAAACACATTTATTGGATATCACGATTTTTATATCTCCCAACATGATAGTGGTCAGGAAATGATGTTTTGTTGTTTTGCAAACAACGTTCTTACGTTCCAGGATGCTTTAACTTTTTTGAATCACATGGAAACGGCATCCCATGCACTCAAGTGTTAGGGTGATTCAGAATAACGTTTGGTATAGTCGCATGGTGTGCCAGTGGCACATTTTTGGTGATGTATGTGCCACCTTGGCTCATGCATGGGTCTTATAGCGGGGAATGGTGCACTTTCTCCATTGACGCATTATGGGTGTTATGTATGTGCACTTTGAAATTGGATGGTATTTTATGTGTCAATGTAGCAGCCTAAAATGTGGCTTGCGTGAGTGTTGTTTGAAATATTGAATGAGAAATTGACTGACGACGTTAGAGCAAATGACGTTGTACATATGCTTTAATGGTATTGTTGAAGGTATAAAGTGGATGAAAAACGTTCTTGTGCCTGAAAAACGTCTGAGATGCTTGATAAAAGCGTTTTGATATAGAAAAAACGTCTGATATTACATAAAAGTGAAATTCTAAAAGAATAATAACTACCAATATTTATGATGGTTGGTTGGAGGGGAACAACTAGAGTGTTAAAGGAAGTAGAGGGAGTCTTCCTTTACCTCAAGAAGAGTCAAAAGCAAAGGTTCTTTCTTGGTGGACCGAGTAGTTGTTGTGTGGGGCTGAATTCTTGTATGTGCGGTCCCTCAATAGAGTTCAAAGGCAAGGTATACATTTCAAAGTTAGAGTAATTTGCACGTTATTTTTTAAGAAGCGGTTGATTTAATGTTGTAGCGTCTTTCAATTGTTAAGTCGCTCTTGTGAGAACGACAGATGATGCGTTTGGTTTTGTGAATTTGTCAACAAGTTCATTTACTGACAACTACGTCGGTGCCAGCAACTGACATCACTTTATTGGCGCGAAATGTGAAGGTAATGAGGTTCTAACCGAGGAGAAGACAAAGGTAAAGAAACTATGAAATCATTGAAGAGTGTAAGGACAATGAAGAAGTTCATGAAAACAGTGGGAATGAGATGAAGCACATGAAATAATTGGAATGAGGATGAAGTGGATGATGTAGATGGGAATGAGATGAAGCACATGAAATAATTGGAATGAGGATGAAGTGGATGATGTAGATCTGAATAAAAAGTTTGTTAATGACAAAGAATTTGAGGATCTTTGAAAGTCATGTATTTTACATCTAAACAAGTCAGTTGACTTGTAGGGGCTCGTGGACTTGGAGAAAATTATTTTTAAATATATTGAGCAAGCACACAAGTTTTATAACAATTATGAGAGTTATGGGATTTGGAATTAGAAGAGATGAGATGAACTACTATAAGGATGCAAAAGATATTATTAGAAGGAGGTGAGTTTGCTGCAGAGAAGGTCACAGTGTACCCAAGGTTGCTAGCCATGGAGGACAGTGGAAACCAATGAAATTGGTGAGGTGTGATTGTCCTACATCTTTCTTTGTTAATTACTATAAGAAGATTGGTAAATTCAAGGTGATGAAGTTCAATACTTTGCACAATCATCAGCTTGTCGAAGATTGTGAAATGCACCTTGTTGCTTCACAGAAAAGCATGAGCAACATAGAGGAGCAAACAAAACAGATGAAAAATGTTGGCATAAAAATATCTCAGATTATGGACTACATGGTACACGTTGCTAGTGGTTACAACAATGTTGGGTTTTGTACAAAAGACTTGTACAATTTCATTGACAGTGATTGGAGGGAACACGTCATGGATAGTGACGCGGAGGCTGCTATTGCGTACTTGACTAGACGTGTTAAGGGAGATCCTGGAACGTACTATAAGTACTGAGCTGATGAAAGTAACAGGTTGCAATACTTAATTTGGGAAGATTCTGAAATGCAAATGGACTATGACTCGTTTGGTGATGTTATAGGTTTTGATTCCACCTATAGAACAAATGAGTATAAGATGTTGTTGACTTTGTTGCCTCATACCACATGTTTTGATGATTCCAAAATCTTGAGGACCTATTTGCAAGGTTTTGATAAATTCAAGGTCTTAACCAAGATTACTAGTTCTTGGTTTGAAAGCTCAAATTTGTTGGGATACAATTGCAAATGATTCAAAAGAACAAGAAATCATGTGTTATTTGGATAATGTTGAATATTTTGGCATATATAGATTCAAATCCAATTTCATGATTAATGTGAACTTATTTCTTAGCCACATTCTTAGGAAATTAAAGGATGCATGTCAAAGCTCAAGTATATGGAAACAATCAGGCGGAAATCATATCAGATCGTGATGAAAATAGAACACAAAGATGTAGTCATATCATAAAAGGAAGGAAATCTCGGAAGCGTGTGATGCAACATGCATCAACACGTTGATGGCCAATTGATCAAGATACAAACTTCAAGTTTTACAAGCCATGAAGCAATCAAACATGAAGCCATCCACTCCACTACTAAGCTACAATTATGAGAAAAGCTAAACAAGATTGAAGCTCTCAAACTGATCAAGATTGAAGAAGAAAATTCATCAAGTTGCTGAAACCAGTCTTCATCAACCGGTTGATGGAAGATGACAGAGAAATTCAAAGATCTAGAATGGCTAAATGTCAATCAACCAACATTCAAAAAGCACTCAAATGAAAAGCATTCAAGTGCAACAGCTACTAGAAGATCTTAAGACGTTCCTGCCCATTTTCTATCATAGTGGAGCTTATAAAAGAGGAAGGAAGAAGAGAAGAAGAAATAAACACGTAGAATTGCACATATTGTACAGAGAAAAAGCTTCTTCATCTCCTACTCACTCACAAAGATAAAAAAACACTCTCGAGCCTACATTCACAAAGGTACAAGCATCCAGAAGATCATCATTAACAACTTTTCTATTATAAAGAGTCATCTTACAGAGAAGCCTTTTGAGTTTGCATCTATTCTTGTAAAAGGCTTACTCTTTTGCGCTTGTATTGATCAACTTCACTATTTAGTGTTGTTAGACTTTGTCTACATCACTGATCAAGTGAAACTTCTCAAGGAAGAGGAATGTTGATAGTCGATTCTATCAACGCGTTCATCCCAGTTTACTGTCATCATTCAAACTCTTGTTAGTCAGGTAATTTGGCGTAAA
>JBBYHH010344031.1:0-12169 GCA_038382905.1 Daphne laureola | reverse complement strand
ATAGCACGGACCAATAACGTTATGCCACGTATGCAGGAAATAAGAATTTCCTCTATCCCAGATTGAAGCAAAATTGTGTTCATATATTATTGCTAACAGAGTTACGGATTTAGAATGTTTTAGTATCTTTCTTCTTTCTTCTTTTATTTTGCTATATTATTTGATTTCACTAAATCAATTGTTATCTTATTCTTTTTTATCTAACTTGACTTCATTCACTTCGTTCACTTAATTCTTGTATTTCTTAGCGATAATTGTTCAAACTTCCACAACTTTATACTCATTTTAATATTCATGCTAATATAAAATGTTATAATATCAATCAGGAAGTGAGAGAGTACAATTTTTCAGAGACTCTTGCTACCCTGAATTTGTTTTTCTGGCTTCATTATTGATTGTCGTGATTAAACACATCCTTGTGTGCTATAGAACGAAATGTTTGCATCAAAATCATCAGAAGCGAGTGCATCATAGTGCATCGGGCTGGAATGCATCATTGTGGTGTTGGAGAGCATCATTTTGGGAGGTTGAACAAATACGAGGGAGGTGGTGGTTTTTTGTCATTGGAAGAAGGGGACTGGTTGGTTTCGTTGCTAGTTTTGTTGATTTCATGAAGAAGAAAGATCTATCGGTTTGATTTCTGTCTAATTTGATATTCCCTGTGTCTCAAAATTAATGAAATGTTTGTTTTTCAGCATTTAATCTATGATTTTATTTTTCAATCATTTTAAAATATAAATTTTAAAACTTTTGTACACAAATGAAAATTTCATATGTTTATTTTATAAATATATTTTATTTAATTTTTTTTTACTTCAATGTAAATAAATTAAAGTAAAATGAATATTAAAAGTTAAAGGTTTCATCTTTTTTTAGAGAGGGAAGAAGCTTCTTTTTTATAGCACCAACCAACCAGAAACTTTGATTGAAAATATTTCCGAGAAAGGAGTAGTAGAGATAGAGAAAGAAAAGCAAGAAACACAGTAGATTGTGGAGCAAGATTGTGTCTTGTAGTTGCAGGAGGAGCCCACACGGGTCCCAACCGACTACGAAGAGCCGCTCGTGCCACCAAAATCTGACTCAGCTTTCTCATTCATCACAAGATACAAAGTTATCATCTTTACAAAAACAAATACAGAAAAAAGAAAATATCTCCATTCAGTCAGTCCACAAGAACTCTCTTTTCTGCGTTCTTCTGTTTGACAGCTAATCCTACCAAAATCTTTGCGGCTCTCCTTCTCCCACCACGTTTTGTGAAGCCACCGTCTTTTTTGGAATTTTTGGGGGTGAAACTTGAGATGCGTGATCGATTTTGACGTAATCAAAGAAACGGTTTTGGGGAAAGTTTTCAAATTTTCATGAGAAGGACCCCTTGAAGGTCCTTAGCGGGAAAATCTGTTTGACTGATTAAGGACTCGGATCCTGCAAAATTTCTCAGGGAAGGACTCGCCGGCGTTACTATAAATACCTTCCTTTTCTTTCTGCCCAAAATGCAATTATTCATCTTTTCGTTGTTTCTTCCTTCTCTTCTGCTTTCTGGTTCTGGGTTTGCTTTTGATTCAGGATGACGATCCTCGTTGAGCGTCCTGAGTTTGGTATGTTCTTGGGTTTTAAGTACTACAGTTTTATTGTTATTATTTGTTGTTTGTGTTTGTGTTTGTGTTTGTGTTTGATTCACATTTTATGGATTTCGGTTTTCTGTGTTCCCAGCTCTTGACATTGAGGACAAGAAAATGGGTGTTGAAGAAAATGGGGTTTTTGTTGTCCCTCATACCAATTCCTTTGGCCACACTTTCAGGTTTTGATTCTCTTCTTACATTTTCATTACCAAGACATCTCATTGTGTGATCCCATGAGAAAAAGTTTCAATCTTTTTCCTTGAAATGTGAATGATGAATCAGGGATTATGATGCGGAGAGCCAACGGCAGAGGGGTGTGGAGGAATTCTACAGAACTAATCACATTAACCAGACTGTTGATTTCGTAAGCATTCTCATTCTCACCTTTCCTGCGATTCAGGAGTGATGTTCTCTTTCTTTGGTTGTTGGTTTTTAGAAATTTCCAGATTTTTTGTAAATTCATTTGTGGAATTCCTGTAAGATGTGGTTTCACCGAATGAGACAGGTGAGGAAGATGAGAGCTGAGTATGGAAAACTGAATAGAGTGGAGATGAGCATCTGGGAATGCTGTGAGCTTCTTAATGAGTTCGTTGATGAGAGCGATCCCGACTTGGATGAACCTCAGATTGAGCACTTGTTGCAGACTGCTGAAGCTATTAGGAAAGATTACCCCGATGAGGAATGGCTCCACTTGACCGGCCTTATCCATGGTATTTTGATCCTAACCTCAATATCTGTTCCATGAGTTTCCGTTCGTAGTTACTTCGATTGCTATAGCCTATATCCATGGTATTTTGAGACTGGAGCATCTACAATAATGCTAGTTAATTTTAAGTTAAATCGTAACCAAAATGACAAGAAACCTATTTCGGCTAGTGAATTTAATATTCTCATCCGCAGCAATTTTAGCCATTATAACTATTTTGGCCAGTGAATTTAACATTCCCTCCCTTCGCTAAAAAATTCGGAGAACTGAACAACAAAAGCTATTCCGGCTAGTGTAATAGCTAGTATTGTTGGATCATATTTTTCCCATTTTTTCCTATTTTTACTAGCTATATTCGATTAAGGAGTCTTATAGCTAGCTTTGTTATAGATGCTCTTATGGTTGTTACGAGAGGCCCAAGGTTCAATCTTCATACCACCTATCTGTTGTAGTATGAATTGTATGATTATGATGGATCTGGTGAATGATCTTATTTTTACTTAATTGGCAGACTTGGGCAAGGTTCTGCTTCATCCTTCTTTTGGGGAGCTGTCTCAATGGGCTGTTGTAGGTGAGTGCTTTGTTGATCACTTGATTAATACCAGTTCTGTCCTAATTAAGAAATGACATTACAGGTGATACGTATCCAGTTGGCTGTGCATTCGATCAATCTATCGTTCACCATAAGGTTTGTATCCTTGCTTTTTTCATCACATGCCTAAAGCAGCCTCTACGTGCTCCGTTTGGTTCCCTTCTGTTTTTTTTTTCTTTTAATCGTCTGCTCATAATACTGCAGTATTTCATGGAGAATCCGGACTATTACAATCCGGCTTACAACACAAAATACGGGATTTATTCCAAAGGTTGTGGACTTGACAATGTGCTAATGTCCTTTGGCCATGATGACTACATGTACTTGGTATGCATGAGAAACATATTCAAAAACTCATAATCATCGACAATGTCAGCGTATTCTGAAAATTTATGATATGGTTCTCCCTCAGGTTGCTAAGGAGAACAAGACAACTCTGCCTTCAGCTGGTCTGTTCATCATCAGATACCATTCCTTTTATGGTAACTAAAAAGGCTGCATTTTTATATTTGCTCAGCTATATATACTCAGTTAAGAGCGAGACGACAAGTTGTATCTGTTTACAGCATTGCACCGGTCCGATGCCTACGAGCACTTGATGAATGACGAAGATGTAGAGAACCTGGAGTGGTTAAAAGTATTCAAGTGAGTTGTTTCATCCTTTGGGACCTCCAGAACCATGTACATCTTTACCAGATACTGAATCTTTTCCGATTTTGATTCTGCAGCAAGTATGACCTCTACAGCAAGAGCAAGGAGCGAATCGACGTGGAGAAAGTGAAACCGTATTATCAAAATCTCATCCGAAAGGTATGCATCGGGAAATCGAAAGCTTGTAGGTAGTAGTACTGGTTTATCGCTTTTCCGCGATTATTTGTTAACATCGTTGGTTAATCGTTGTTTGCAGTATTTCCCGGAGAAACTTAGGTGGTGAAGCAAAGCAAGACTGAGTTTGTAACATGGGGTCTGTAGAGACAGCTGAATAAAGTGCATCTAGATGCATAATCAGTCTTTTTTGTAACAGAATTCTGTGTGTTTACTGGCACTGTTTTGCTTTTGCTTTTGCTTTTGCTTTTGCTTGTTGTTATATAGTGAAGTGAATGAAGGGAGAGCAGAATCATGTTTCATTTCCCCCACCTTGTTTGCCCTAGTTTTTGCCTTGTGGCTCAAGCTTCAGATTTGCTCCACGTGCGTGTCATTAGAAAAACTAGCCTTGGGATTATGAGATTGGGCTGAGCCCGATAAAGTCGGCCCATTTTATTGCTTTTGAGAAAGAGAGCAGCCCAATTCGGCCCAATTAGGCAGGGTAAAATTGGGCTGAAATTTCTGGCTGTGTTTTGAAGAACATGATGAAGCCCACAAGTGGCTTAGTTTGTTTTTGCTGAGGACTTGTATTCTTCAACGTTGAACCGCACCATTTGAACGAATATTACGCTTTCCGTCCTGAATTAATTGATTTATTTAATTTTTCATGTTTTAAAATTTAATATTTGATCAAAAATTTTATAAAAATAAATAATGAAAAGAAAATTCAAAAAAAAAAAAAAATTTATAAAAAATATGTTACAAATTATAATTAAAATGTATTTTTTTAAATTTTAAACATCTAAATATTTATGAAAATAATTTATAAATTAAATACTGTAAAATAATAAAAATAAATAATTCAATTAACGGAGGGAGTATTTCCTTAGAGAAACAAAAGAATCATATTCGCTTTGAAGGCTGATTTACCAAGAAGATAATTTTTGAAGTTGTGGCTTGCTGCAAATTGTCCTTTTTTTTTCTATGTTTTATGACATGAAAGAAATGTAAGAATTACTTCCAAACTCCTCCTAAAAATTTGAAGGATTGAAATTATTTTTCTCCTATCGGTTAGAAATAAACTTCTCATTCCTGCAAACATGTCATGTTAATATTGATTAGTGTATCACATATAATTATGAATTTGTCACATTCGTAATTAATAGTGATAATCCTGTAATTAATAATGACGATCTCAACTACTATAAGTTTGCGGGTGAGCAAAAAATTAGGTATAAGTCTTATTTTCTTGCTCTTGGATCAAGTTTTTGTTTCTTAAATTTGTACAACACCTAATCTTATTTTGTAAGTGTGGTTAGGACTTATTTGAGCAAACCATCAACTAATTTAAGAAAAGGTTTTGGTACTATCACACACCACCTACAATTCCTAAACTTTTGTATAACATACAAATTAGTCATTCTTATTTAAATCAATATCGCTTTGTCCTCTTTGTTTCCAATATTGTCACAACTTAACCCTCTTGGTTTATTTTTATGGCCATCTTCAAATAATTTAAAATATAATTCAAATAAATTTTCTCTCACATTTTTCTTTTATAAATATCACATCTAATTAAATAAAATCATAAACTTTTCTTCCCAAATTCCCCCTTTTCAAACACAACTTAAATATCATAAAATCTAGGCTTTATTATCAAATAGTCCCCTGAATTATGTTAACTCACGCATTTTAGTCCCTGAATTATAAAATATGCAATTCAGTCCCTAAATTATGTAAGTTCAAGCACTTTAGTCCTTTAACTCAGTAACTCGTTCAATGAGACTCTAACGTTGTTAGTTTGTTTTACAGATAAGTGACCTATTTGTAAGAATTTAAAGCATTAAGTTGAAAATGCTTAAGTTCAAAACTTTAAGGGGCTGTAGTGGCCAACTCTGCTCCTCTGTTCAACCCGACCGACCCACCGAAAAAATCCAGTGAGACGATATTTTTTTTAGATCTGATAGTTTTAGGGACTTTGGGTATAGATTAGAAAGAAATATGATTATAATATATATTTTCTTTAAAATCAACTAATATTCATACGGTTAAATGGGTAAAGTGCTTAACAGTGTATAGTTGAGGAACTGAGTTGACAAGTTTTATAATTCAGAAACTAAAGTGATTGAATCAATATAATTTATGACACTATTTGATAATAAAGCCTAAAATCTAATGTAGTCTTATCATGAACTATCTCATATATACATACATATATACTCCATCCATCCAAATTTTTTGAAACGTTTGACTTTTAATATCTATTTAACTTCTATTTATTTATATAGTTATTTAGTGAAAAATTTCAAAAAAAGAAAAAAACATATTTATAAACAACTAGACAGATTAAATTACCATTTGTGTGTAAAAAAATTGATGTTTGAAAAATAAAATCATAGATTAAATGATATTTCAAAATCATAGAAATAATGGTGAAGCATCAAAATTCCAAACCAAACTTACATTTTGACACCAATAAGAGAGAAAACTGAGTTATCAAAATAGAAGAAGATGAAACTGAACTCTTATCTCAACTCAATGAATTAATTTCTTGCAGCGGCTACCGACTAACCTTTGTTTGTTTGTTTGCCCTTTGATTTCCTTTTTCTCCATTGCAGCACAGCACAGAAACAAACCGCCTAAATATAGACTTACACATTGGACTATTCAACTCCCATGTGGATAAATTTGTGTATTGATCACCTCTTGTCTTTTGCTTACCAATTTATATTCTAGAAAGAAAAAAAAAGGTAAGAGATTGATTCTACAGCTAATGCTTTTTCGTCTCTTGGGTTAGGGAAGTTTCTTGCTTGCTGACCTTTCCACCATAGCTACCCTTCTTTGAGCCTTGTTTTGTACCCTTCTTACTTACAGTAATAGTATTTCTGTGAACGATGCCCAAAATCTAGTCCCTTTTGGTTTTGGGGTGATTCTGTTGATATTAAAGGTTCGTTCTTTCTTTTCTCCTTTTTGATTCCTTTGGGTTTTGATTCTTTTTTAGATTGGTTTCGCTCGTTGGTCAGTGATTCCAAATTTGCCTGGCCAACTTTTTCAGGCGATTTCACAAACAGATGCTGGCTGGTCTTCTAAACAAGTTGAAAAGTCTAGAATTTGCTGTGGCTTCTCTGTCTACTGATTGATCAGTTCGTTTTCCCGTGATCCGGTTGGTTTTCGTTTGTGATTCCATTGATGGGTTTTGCTTCTGTCGATCCAGATCCTGAGAATTTGGTGGTACTGTAGATAATAGGAGTTTTATGTTTCTTCTCTCTTGTTCCTGGTTTATAGAGATTTCCTGCATTAATTAACGAGATGAAGGATTTTATGAGAGGAAAAACTGGGTCACAAGCAAGTTACTTTGTGTTGAACACTGGAGCCAAAATTCCTGCCATTGGGCTTGGAACTTGGCAAAATGGAGGGGACCTTTGTGTTGAAGCTGTGAAGACAGCACTATCTGTCGGTTACCGTCACATAGACTGTGCACATCTCTATGGGAATGAGGTAGAAGTTGGGGAAGCACTTGGTGAAGCATTTGAGGGTTCTTTAAGAAGGGAGGATGTGTTCTTGACCTCGAAGCTTTACTGCACGATGAATTCGCTGAATAAGATAGATAATTATGTGAGGGTGTCGCTTAAGAACCTTGGTGTCTCGTATTTGGATCTTTATCTCATGCATTGGCCTGAAAGCTCAGGTTTCGGTGATGCCACTGACCCCCCTCTCAAGTCTGGGAGTGAGCATAGGCAGTTCTTGAACCGGCTGAAGAAAGCTTGGAAAGATATGGAAGGGCTTGTAGAATCAGGGTTGGTTCGAGCTATTGGCGTTAGCAATTTCAACGTTCAGCAGATCAAAGAACTGCTTAAGTTCGCTAAAATCGTACCTGCAGTTAATCAGGTTTTTATGCTACCCTCATTCTCTTCAATTTCATTTAGTTTACTGGTTTTTGGATGATAATTCTTTCTTTAGTTGCTCTGCTCCATTGATAACTTTTCCAAGTGTGGATAGATTTTGGTTTAGCTGACCAAGAAAGTTCAAATACATTTTTTTTTTAAAGATTTAACTGAGTTCCCAACAATGTTTAGTTTGACTCTGATTACTCGTGGTTTAGAAGTCTTCACAAAAAACAATATAAGCGACAGCCGCATAGTGTTGATCTAATGCTTGAAATATCATATTAGGATGCTATAAAACTTTGAAGGATTTTGCTGTACAGCCATATATTTGGCTAAATATTCTACAGTATTTTGCTATCCCGCAGCTGGTTGGAGTTGGACTAGGTGAATCAAGTGTTGCCTAAAAGAGTAGTAGAGAGTAACAGTTTTGTGCTATTGGTATAAGTCCATGATAGAGTTTTGTAGGTGCCACTATCTGTCCTTTTTTTTTAGGGTACCCTCTCCTCTTGACTGAAATGTCATGTTTGTTGTGTGGCTTCAGTTGGCAAGCCTTGTTCATGTGCTTGTATTTGAACGGTTGTTTTACTGAATTGGACCTGTTTCTGGACACTGTGATGGGCATCATATTAATGAATGTTTTTGTGCCAAAATTTCTGTGGTCTCAAGACCATTCTAAGCTTTTATGATATGTTTGAATGGCATCCAGAAGAACACTCATAAGAGCACATTTGCATAAAATTATGTGCACATACACATATACAACGTGAGCAGGGAGAACAATTGAAAACATTGCCATTATGAGATGACGTGCTGTCCCAAACATCTTTTAGATTTCAGCGTTATTCTCCCTCTATATCCCTGAAGGCAAAAAAAGTACTTTTTCTCAGTGCAACTTGCCTGTGCCCGAAAGTTCCTTACTGTTAAGCTCTATGGACGGCTTCTACTTTTGTTCTTTTAAGCCTTTTAAAACGGGAATATTCCTGGCATCTCATTGTGTTCCTCTTGTTTCAAATAGGTAGAGCTGCATCCATTTTGGCGGCAGGATGATTTAGTAAAGTTCTGCCAACTGAAGGGCATCCATGTATCTGCTCATACCCCTCTTGGAGTACCTGCTTATACTAATAAATCGTCTGATAGTGGATCCGGTAGTGAAGATGAACCCGGAACTCCTCGAATATCATTTAGGAGGTCAAGATCTGTGCATGGACCTATGCTTAAACTGTCAGTTGTCGGTGAGATTGCCGGAGTTCACAAGAGGACACCTGAGCAGGTATCATCTTTTTAGAGCTTTCGATAACAATTCTGATGTCTTTTACTTGGAGTGGTGTAATCAAAGTTGATGATCGGAGGTTACCTTCTGACTATGTGATGTATACTTATCTGTTTCTGTAAGTGTTTGTATTGTCTCTATGCCGCTTTTCAATTCTTAGGTACTGTGTTATGATCTGGCAGCTCAAGGATGGATGCTCCTTGTCCAGGTGCAAGTAAATATTAAGTAAAGTTCAAGGAAACATGAGTTGTGGTGAAATAAATTTTTGGATATGTTATACATATACAAATTGCAGGCCACTATTTAATTTTTCCTGTCTGTGCTTTTATGTAACTATGTGTTCAACTTTCTGTAATATGCTTACTCCTTATGAAGGATGATGGATCGCCTCTTTAAGTAAGAGGGGTTACAGAATCAGGGTGCACAATACCGTAACACACTAGTTGCTCGAGTTCTAAATTACAGCTTCTACGCATCCTTGCGCATTGAATATGTGTAACGGACTCTGCTTTGCGTTCTGTAGGTTATCCTGAGGTGGGGGATTCAGCGAGGAACGAGTGTCCTCCCGTGTAGCCTGAGGCCAGAACGGATAAAAGAAAGCATGGACATATTCGACTGGTGTTTGTCCGACCATGAAACAAAGCAAGTAAACCAGATCGAGCCTCAGGTATGTCTGTTTGGGAACGGCGGTCTGAACAACCTATCGGACAGGGGGGGGTTCATGATCGATATCGGTCCGCTTCAGTCTGTGCTTGAAATGGAAGATGATGTGGAATCCAATGCCTGAGCTGATAAAGATGGTAGTAGTAGTAGTACTGTCTGTTAATATGATGCTGAGATAAGCCCCCCCATTTCAATTCAAAAGGGCTCATCTTGTTATGGAACTTTTCTGTTAGTTTTGTGGTTTGTGACTTTGCTTGTGAGTGGGGGTGGGTGGAGGGTGAGTAGGAAACACAACACAAAGTGGAAGGAATTGTTTGTTTGTTTGTTTGTTTTGTTGGAATTGAAAGCAACACTTTCAATCTCAACTGAAAAAAAAGGGGCTTTGATGGTGGGATTGTTTCTTTCTTTTCTTCATCTTTCACTCACTAGAATGTCATGGGGGTGGCCTGTCTATTTTCCAATAAAACTGCAGTGCAGAAGAATTGTATGTCTCACTTTTTGGATGGTCTTTAAAATTGTTGTAAATGTGTATGGCATTGTTTTCTTTCTGTAAGGCTGTGTCAAGAAGCATATTCAAAAGCTTTAAAAAAGTTTTCAAAGGCTTTTTTCATTTTACAAAAAATCACAAAAGAAGAGCATCATAGAAATCCAATAAATCACATTCTTTCATCATCATTTGTGTTTTGCCTAACCAACATCATATCCAAAATTATAAAATGTAAAAAATTCCTCACTTTAGGTACACAAAATTCAACAAACTCAAAGTTACTGTCTTCTTTCTCCTGAAATTCGATTCCCCGAATCATGCAAAGTTGGTGATTAAAAAATATTCGTGGTTTTTTGACAATCGTTCAATTGTGATGGTTCTGTTGAAGAAGAGTGATCGTATATCATCTATGGATTTTTCGTTTGTTGCTTTTTGTATTCATGTTTTGGATGTTTCGCTTAAGTGATTTTGTGAATCGATGGCTCGATTCTGGGTCAACAGTTAGGGCGGGTGGAGTATGCATGACCTTCTTTGAGGTTGCGTGTCACTATTGATATCAGTAAGCCGCTCTGAAGGGTTCTTAAGATGAACATGGACGATGAGGATCGTGTTTATCTTCTTGCATATGAGCGTATGACTGATTTTTATTTTATCTTTGGAATGGTTAATCATGTGGCTAAAGAATGCTTTTCTCCGGCTGCTATGGCCGGGGCGAGCCCACAATATGGTGATCGTTTGTGTTATCATGGCGGATGATATCGTGGGAATGCAGGGTTGCGGCAGGGATCGTCTGTGCGTCCGACGGCAGCAGAGGCCACGGCTATGCCATCCGACCCGCGCGTGGAGGAGGTTGTGGAAGAGTCGGATGCTGATCTAGTTCAACTTGTGGTAGTGTCTTCATCTCTGGTCACTATACCTCCTTCAGATGCTTCTATTTTGGGTCCAAGGTAACTTGTTTTGGCTTTACCAGCGACTTGTGGTTCTTTTGCTCACGAAGAAAGGCCTTCTCTACTAGAACGTACTAGTGGCGTACATGGTTTGGAGTTGGACATCACCTTTCTGGTCTGGGTGTTGGTGCAGCTCGAAGGGCAAAAAAGAAGTTGGGCGTCTCTCAGGCGGTAGTGGAGGTGGTTGAGCACAACCTGCTTGGGTTGGTGGACTCCCAACCAGCAGGCGATTCTTGATGGCCTGCCAGTTATCTTCGTTGGGTGTGAGACCACCCCGTTTAGTTATACTTATTTCTTGTTTCTATTATGAACCCTTTATTATTTTTGTGTTTCTTTATTTTTAGTATGTGGCCAGCGTAGTAGGCTTAGCGTTATTCTGTTGTAGGTATGGTCGGTATATCTCCCCTTAGCTTATTGTTGTGATGCGCTAACAGTATTTCATTCTCCGAGAGCATGCAAGGGTGTTGAGACCAGCCTTCATCTATATCTTCTCTCCATCATAGCATTATTAGTGCCTTTAAGCCTTTTGAGATAGATGAGGAAGCTTGGTCGGCTAGTTCTTTGTGGAAAGAGTGACTTCTTGTTTATTGTCATTATCGCTAGTTTGCTCAGGTTTTTGTGCGCCATATGTTGGTGTTTAGTTTTTGTTTCGTTACCGTTAACTTGTTTTGTTGTGATTATTCATTAATAAAATTAGCCATCTTTCTTTAAAAAAAAAAAATACCACGAGAACAACAGGCAAGTGTGTAATGTGACATGTCTCATTCACACAATTTTGAGGGGAAAAGAGTACAAAGAGTCCTATATGTTTAACACTTTTGATGATATAGTATTATAAATATTCAACTTAACATATAAGTCCTAAAGTTTTTTGTTTTTAACGATTAAGTCATTTTTTCTTTCACCTTATTAACGTTTCAGTCCTAAAATGGAATCTTAGAGAATATTCTCTGTTTTTCTTAAACTTTTCAGCACTTATCAGTTTGACCCCAAAATTTAAAAAAATATTTTTTCAGTCCAAAATCAAGTTTTTCATTTTTCACGAGGTTTCAGATTCATAATTTTGTTTACAAAGTTTTTGTGGCTTATCACCCAAATCGCATTTCCTCAGTAAGACCCGTCAT
Organism: Daphne laureola; assembly: GCA_038382905.1. NCBI lineage: Eukaryota > Viridiplantae > Streptophyta > Magnoliopsida > Malvales > Thymelaeaceae > Daphne > Daphne laureola. The sequence goes on along the minus strand of JBBYHH010344031.1, from coordinate 70 downwards.
CGGTTAAAAGGGTCGTGAGACTTTTTTCCAAGCATTTAAAATAAATGTGTGTTGTGCTTTCATTATTATT
>JBBYHH010343920.1:0-12169 GCA_038382905.1 Daphne laureola | reverse complement strand
TTTTTGAATAACTGGTTGTTGCTTGCAGTGATCTTTTCGGTGATACTTCATTATCTTTTATTTTTCATTAGTTTAAGAACGTTTCAGGTATTTGACACTCTTAATTTTTTTTTTTTGTCTAACTTGTGCTAATATTATTGATCGTTGTGTGACACTCCATTGTTTTTCACACTCTATTTTTGCGGTTAATAAAGTTGATCCATGGGTTGTTCCGGATGGTCGAAAAATAATCACCAAGGTTGGGTTCAAATCCCAAAGAATTTGAAAAATAGAAATAGAATACGTCGTGAAACCGCATAATTATGAGAAATTAGCAGTATAACTCTATTCAAATCCGTATTGTCAACCACAATTAGGAGAGGTAGACATCAACCGTCAGTCAGTGATTGATCAACTACCATTCATTCCCCTTCCCCATCATAACAGACACAAGAAAAGAAGGAAGAAATCCACAACAACAACAAACAACACTCCTTCCTCTGCTCCATCACTACCAACTCCTCTCTCATTCTTGCCAACTCTACCCATTCAGACTGCACTAACACACAATCAATCATACTCGATAAACCCTTCCCTCTTTCTTATTCTTTCCACCGGTCCCATTCCATTCCCTGCACTTTGCTTTTCCCCCAAGCAAATGGACCTATCACAACAACAAAATCTCACACTTCCTTCTTCTTCTTCTTCTTCTTCTTCCAATGTTGAAGAACATCATCAGCGTGAACATGATGGACTTGTTGATGACGCAAATGCTGGTAACGACCCACAAGAAATGGGTTCTGGGTTCTGGTTCAGGTGCGCCTTTTTTTTGTCCGATTTCAGAACCAGGGCTATAAGGGACGATGTCCTCAGCTTTCTTGCAATGGCAGCAACATTTTGGTTCTTCGGTTCGTACTTTCTCCTCTCAACTCTTTTACACTATTATTTACTTACTTACTTACTTCTACTCATTTTTCTCCATTAATTTATCATTTCATTACTCTCTTCTGTCACCCCTCCAGCTTCCATGACTTTGATTCTGGGTGTGTATGGATCTATGACCCTCCAACTGGGACCCGATTGCTCACGCCTTATACAAACTAACTCCTTTCTCGTGCAATCGATAAAGGTCAACCCAATCTTCTCTTGTTATCTGTAGCAGCATAGTTACTTGCACTCGTTTTGATTTGGGTTGAAATCAGGTGACTGAATTAGGTGAGGATGAATCGGGAGTTATGCTCTATGGATTCCACAAACTACCTCTCTTAGATGTTCAACTTTCCTGGACTGAACTTCCTTCTGCATCCATATCAATCAATTCCTACAAGGTCACCCTCTTAACCTGTTTCAAGGATTCCACATCTTCATCTTGGGAACTCCAATTCCTACAACTTGCTTGTTTTGCTTTCCAGGATTGGCTATTTTACTTGAACAAAGGCTCCAAAGTTGACATTTCATACACTGTCAAATCCACCTCCTTACCTCTATCTCTTGTCATTGCCCAAGGTGAATATTGTTTTTATGCCATCTTCTTTTCACTTATCACTGCTGCTTGAATCTTGTCAAAATTGGCCTTACGCAGTCTCAAGTTATTAGTATGAGCTGCTGAAGAATGCAGATATATATATATATATTCAGCTGTCTGATCTTGAGATGTTTTGAGTCACAGAATGCAGGCTCTTCTAGTGAGATTGAAGATAATTACTAGTACTTAACTGCAAACATGATGTATGGCATTACACTTTAAGTTTCCGAATAGCTACAAGCCTCAAAAGCATATTCACATGAGGTTCTAGTTCCTGATACCAAGTTTTAGAACTGAATCTTTCTTTTGTTTTTTACTTTTCTAAGATGACCTTAATGCCTTTGAGCAAAAACGAATTATAATGTCATTGTGGTTGAGGCTTCAGCAGCAACTTGGTGTTGAATGTGCAGGTAAAGAAAACCTTGTTGATTGGATAGATGATCCCTCATACCCTAATACAACTTTGTCATGGAATATCATATATGGTACTTTATACTACTATAGTTGGTACAGAATTACATTCTTAACATTTCTGGAACTGACTAGGCGTCTGATATCACATGAACTTCTTGGTGACAGGAAGTGGAAAGATCCAGCAAAACATACAGAAATCTTCAAACTATTACATTGCGGTGGGGAATTTGAACACCGAAGATGTTGAGGTAAAATGTTTGGTTTCAGCAAAAAAATTGCAGTCTGAAGATGCAAAACACAATCAAGTTCCCTCTCAGAGCTGTGGGGTTTAACTCAACAGTGTTCAGTCTCACCGAGCTCGATTTACTTACCCTTTTCCATTTGAAACTGCCATCTGTTCTGACTCTAATGCTTTCTTTTTAATTTTTCTGTTGAATTCAGATTCAAATGAAGTTCTCGTTTGAGGAACTCATCTATAACACAAACCAGGCATATTCCAGATGCTCATTGGGTGACCATTCATGCAGTTTGGATCTTCACATTTTCAGCACAAATGCTGCTGTCCTAGTTTCTCCAGGTACTAATGAGGTAAAAACATTAACATTTTGGATCATCAAATTCAGTCACCTCACCACAAACATTCAGTGTTAAACCAACTTCAAAAGACTCACCATTTGGGCTACATTAAAGGAAAATCATGAATCTTGCAACGTAATAACACCAATTTAGACATAAATTTTGCTGAAAACTTGACTAAAGAGAAGCAGTCATTTATCAAGTTCCATTGTTCAAAAGGAAAAGAGGGGGTTCTACTTTCTTCCCAGGCACTTGGAACTGACAAAGTTGGGTTTCTTCTTTCAGACTACTTCTAAAGGTAACCGGTATGTTAAAGTGTCATATGGCCCTAGATGGATCACCTATGTTCTTGGCTCAGGTAAGTTTGCAAGTTCCTTGCATAAAAAATGTAATCATTCCTAGCTTTGCAGTTTGCATCACCATTTCCTCTGTCTGCTCTGGACATGCAGGTATCATTAGCCTGTTCATCTGGTTCGGCTTCAAATTCTGCAACATAATGCAGCAATTTGAGAACACAGATATAAGTTACACCAATGCAAGTGACACGAGGCCAGAACGAACTCCTTTGCTTCTTCCAGAAAAAGATGATGACTCCTCAAGCTGGGGATCATCATACGATTCTGCATCGCATGATGAAGCAGATCTGGAGGAGTTGATAGTTGCAGAAGGGAAGGTACCAATAGAAGGAGAAGGAACCAATCCCCGGCAGCTTCGTTGTGCTGTTTGCTTTGATGCTCCCAGAGATTGTTTCTTCCTTCCATGTGGCCATTGTGCAACCTGCTTTCCTTGCGGATCAAGGTAAGTGTTATTGACAATTCATCTTCTGGTTTTGTAATAAAAAAATATCAGAGGTTTTGGCCTGATTAAGAGAAACGAGTCTATTGACTGTGCAGGATAGGAGAAGATGCTGGTACATGCCCCATTTGTCGAAGGAAGATGAAAAAAGTGAGGAAGATTTTCACAGTCTGAGTTCATCAGTACACAACTCCATATCACCAGATACATTTAATGATTTGTTAGTTAGTGTTTCACAGTCACGATCATAAGGATTTTGACACAGATTGTGAGATTGTATGAAAATTATTGCAAATGGAGGCACCTCATTCGTAAAGTGTCACACTAGTATTAGACAACCGAAAAATAATTAGCAGGTATTTAAAATGACACATGATAGTCCCAGATAGGGGTGTAAACAGTCGAGGCCGAACATCATTGGTTCGAGCTAGAGTTCAAATTCATTCGAACCGAGCTCGAAAAACACAGTTCGAGCTCGGCTCGTCTAATGTTTGAGTTCGGATCGATAGTTCGAGGGATCGATAGTTCAATAGCTCCACCAATGATGCTAAATATGCGTCTGTTAATGCTCTAGAGGGGTCAAACGTCCATTCCCAATCGTCGGATTTTTCATGCTTCAAAGAGATGTCCTGCAAAAAATCAGTTAGTTTCTTCAATTCACCCTCCTCCCTTCCCCTTGGACTCCTCCTCCAGCTCCAACACCACTTCCATACGCCATTGACCCAGCCTCCTCTTTCACTAATTTTCACCTCCCTGTTAACGTCCAAGGTGTATAGCCTTGGAAAAAGCTCCGCCAATTTCCTGTTTTGAATCCATATATCGTCCCATAATTTAGTCTCTAACCCATTCCCAACAATTCTTTTAAGTGAGTTTGCAAAATCAATTCCCATATTATACAATTCGAGTCCTACTTTTCTAATACTCCCCCAAACTCCACCTACAGAATTTTCTAAATCTTCTTCTAGACCACCTTCACTCCCCAGAGTGAATCTGCTGTCCCCTAATTTCTTGTCCCCTCCATGTTCCCCAGTGTATTTTACTAACACTGTTAATTAATCTGTTTATTTTTTAACGGAATAATTAACGGTGTTAGTAAAATACAGTTGGGGACAGGGGAGGGACAGAGATTAGAGGACAACAAATTTGGACTCTTCACTCCCATGTATGCTTTTGATGATCATAAGAGAGGGTTTTGTTGACATGGATTGGCTGTAAAATAGAAGCGTATTTTGAGGTAATTTGTCATGTTCGATGCAAGGTTTGTTGCATAAACCGGAGGGATTGTGTGAGGTTTTAGGAGCTAGGGTCAGAGTATTTACCTTTATATTTTATCGTCAAATCTATGTCAAAAATGAAGGGTTAATGGTGCGGAACTATAAAGTCGATATATGGTGCGGAAGGGGGGTTAATGGGTTCTTTTTCGAGACAACAGCGTGACCTATGGATGAACATCGTAAAAGCAGGATATGAAATTGATGAGGCAAGAGTACGTTTTCACAAAAGTTTTGTCCGCAAGGTCAGCTCGGGTGAGCATACAAAATTCTGGGAAGATATCTGGTTGGGAGAAGTGGCTTTATGCGACAGATTTAGAAGACTATATGTTTTAGAACAATCAAAACATTGTACCATCCGAGACTGTATAGAGTGGAATAATTTGGTGGCAACTTTGGAACTGGAGATGGAGACATGAACCTCGTGGTAGAGAAACGCGTGAGCTAGAAAACTTATTACTCTGCTTGTAGGATTTCTCTCCAAGCCAAACCAAGGAGGATTCATGGAGCTAGACGAGGACAACAGATGGGATATTTGTGGTAAAAGCATTCACTGCTGATCTTGATACAAAATGGGCAGAATTTTGTGATATCCCCACAGTTTGGTAAAAAATCCTCCCTATGAAAGTATTTGTCTTTGTATGGAGGATACGTAGAGATTTCGTGTCTTGTTGTCTGCAGTTGGTGATGAAAGGGGTGGACATTCCATCAATTGACTGTTCCTTATGTATAAATGGAGTTGAGTCCATTGATCATACGATTTTTAGATGTTCGGTGGTGGACACGGTGTGGAAGAAGGTAGTTGCTTGGTGTGGATTACAACCACTATTTTTATGGGATTCAGAAGACCTCTTTGTTCAAGAAATTCGAGAGAAGGTCTCGGGCAGCAAACGACGGGCTTGGTAGGTGATTTTATTAATGTCTGCGTGGTGCATATGGAGGGCTCGGAACAAGGTGGTCATAGAGGGCAAGAGGTGGATCCTGTTGGAAGTTATCTCTGAGATACAACATTTTTCTTATATGTGGCTTTCATGCAGGGACTCGAAATGGTCGTTATCATGGCCTGACTGGGTGCTAAACCTGTTTGGCATTTAATTTTGCTGGTGATATACTATTAATGGGCGATGTGGCCGGTCAGCAGGAGGCGAGCATGTTTTATGGATAGTATGTAAAGGTGAGGAGTCTCATTTAATTTTATGATGATGGTCGGATGGTTTACTGCAGCAAGTATCTATTAGAAGAGTAGCAGAGGTGTTTTACTGGAGGCTGTATTTGGTGAGTGAGTTGTTGTAAATATTGTTCAGGTCCTCCTTCTTGTAGGGCTATGACATTTTCATGAATAAAATCTCACAGAATTGCTGATAAAAAAAAAAAATCTATGTCAAAAAATTCTCTATTGTCATATAATAAAAACTAACGATTATGTCACGTCATTTAACATCATCAAACGAGCAATGATAATTTTGTCCTAATTTCAAAATATGGATGACACTATCGTTTCAAAATGAAATTAAATGATAAATTTAGATTTTTTTTTTACATATTAGTGACATTTCCACCCTTAAACCCTTAGTTTGTCTACAATTTTCTACATGGTTAGCATAATTATCTCTTAAATCTTTAACAATTATCACAAGCAACACAAACAATCAAGAGGTTACTTAAATTTTAGTATACCTTAGGAATAACTAAAAAATTTCAACAAATCAAGGAGCTAAATTGGAGATGTCACTAAATCTCTTATGTTTTTTTTTTTTTTTTTTAAGTTACTAATTTATCCATAAAATTATTAGTACTTTACTCGAATACAAATAAATATATGTTTACAAATAATAAATTCATGTAAATAAAGATATGGCTTTAATCAAGCTGACTAAGTTAAGCAAATGGTTCAAGGCTTAAAAGTACTAGTCACATAAATGATTTAATCTAAGCAAACAGGATCTAAGTTTCTAACCTAAGGGGTCCCTAAATACACCCTCCGTCCCATTTTTGTTGAACTGCGCATAACACTTAAACCGTTACAGTAACAGCCAATTCCTCAATTCCTATCATTTAAGAGGGAAACAAAACAGCAAATTTTCAGTAATTGAGTTCTGGCTGACAAGAAATGATGTAAGGATGAAAGTAAGCCAATTTTCAGCTCCTCAACAGTTATAGTTTCTTCTATCATGTATTGTACTACTATTCTTTTATGGAAATGTCATTTTATAATAGATCTCAATATATAAAAAACTCAATTCTATAAAAACCCCGCCGACCATATAAAAGTGTGAGGAATCGAGAAGCGACTCAAGGGTGGTAGAAAAAAAAGAACCCAATTGAGTGGCGGCAGGGCAGCTACGCCTGTGGTCTCACCCGTCTGTGCATCTCCATTTCATTAAGCTCTTCAATCAATTTCATTCTCTTCTCGAACCATCTCCGGATAAAATCATCCTTGGCAGGCTCTAGGCTGCAAGGAGGCGTGCGTGAAGCGGTCGCCGCAGACATTTCAAGGAACTCCTGCTGCTTCGAATCCGCCAAGCAAAGCAGCGACTCTGGACATACTTCTCGAGCAGAAGGAGGAGGCACGGGCTTGAAGTCTAGCAACTTTGAGTACTCTGTGATGAGGTGAAACATGTAATCATAAACTGTCTCCATGTTCATGCTTTCCATAAGTTTCTGCCCTCGCTTTCCCATCGCCTCAGCCTGGTCAGTCATCCCAAAATAATCAGAACTTAACCAAGAATTGCCCTCTGTCTGTTCTAAGATAAATGTGTGTGTATATGATAATACCAAGAGGTCCAAGACCACAAATAATTGGTGGCACACTGGAAACAGAGTTGTGTAAGAACAGGAAAGCAAGAAGCTTCACAGCAGCAATGGAAGCAACTATTCCTATTCCTCTATTGATACTGATCTATGTAGACAAAAATTACGATATCAAGTTACGGAAAATGTAGTACCTTGGCAGGATACATATTTCCCCAGTCAACAGCAAACCTTATCGATGGGCATAACTCACTGGAAGAGATAGGCCAATAGTTCTCCTTAGCTGCTAGGGCACGAGTGAAGAAATCATCATACTGCGGCGATATAAGAAGGGCAAGTGAACCACAGGCCAGAATGTATTTCAAGCTTACAGTCCCGCCATGGCCTTCAGCATAAAGCTTATACCTACAGAGTAACAAAAACTTGTAACATATGTGCGACTCAGAAGAAATGTACAAGGAAAGTCATGAAGTTAATTGAGGACGGGAAAATTGTCTTGAGTCTTTCCAATGAACTATACATTTTTTTCCTCTCTAAATTTTCCACTCTACCGGCATAGACAATGAGTAATTACCCCTGGAATCGGTCTATGTTATAAAATGCAGTTAGGCCAGGCTATGCTGTTTGATAGTACCAGAAGGTAGCGGCTTACCGATGATTACACTGGCTTGACAAGTTGAAGTACTCAAATCCATATTTTGCTTCCTCAGAACAATTCTGGAGCATAAATACAAGATAGGATCAAACAATTACTCCACATACCAGGAAGAATATGTAAAATTGTGGAGTAATGACTAATTTTTTGTTTTTTAAAGTATTGATATTTTCCCCTTAAAGGTTCTACAAATTGATTATTTTGGGCATATTTGATGTAGTCTCGTACTATTTGACTTATTACCTGAGCCACAATCTGTGCTCCCCATATCCTGGAGTGATTGCATAGCAACAGGTCTTTACGAATGCGAGAAGAGACATTGAGATCGCCTCTCCAGTAAGCACGAGGTATTTTCTTTTCCCAGCTTTTAGAAAGAGAACCCTTCTTAATTTCTCTAAACTGCTCATCCCAGGGCTTTATATCTACTTCTGGCCTGCACACAGGTTTCAATGCAAAAGATAGACATAATAAACAAATCAAGCATATAGATTTTTTATAACATCACACAAAAGGCCTCACAGCAGACCTTTGCAGATGCAACAATAAGCAGAGCCCTAGAGTCCCAAAGCATATTTTGTTTTTCATTTGATAATATCCCAAAGCAGAGAAAGAAAAACCGTTGTCTCCACAAGCAAAGAATCCACCGCTGTCACGCAACATAACGATTAAAAAAAAACAGAGAGTTGATTCTTGGTAAAGAAATCTCGTTCTGCAAAACTTGGCACCTTTTATTACTGTCATCCAACCTATCACCATATAGGATATTGCACCACATCAAAACATGTAACCACATACACACTCTAGAGATAGAAGTCGTCAACTTGATATCACAAAGTAGCTCTTGAGTAACAGTAGCGAATTAATCATATCATGGCAATAAAAGGCAACTAGATAATCTACATGAATCATCTGATGTAACCATTGGCATTAAGTAGTGTTTAAGTTGAGTTGAAGTAGAGTAACTTCAAGTTTAGGTACAAATCCCATGTGAGACTGTGAGTGAGCAACATTGATGCAATAAGTTTAAACAAGTTTGAAGAAGGTGATAGGTTCTTACCAACCCCAGAAAGACCAATCAGGAAACGGGATGTCAAAGTGATCTTCGGTGGTGCTATAACGAAACAGCGGAAGGGGAAAGGCCGCATGTTTGGTCTGATTGATACTCGGCTTGTCCATACAATCAAACATCATGTCCACATCAGGCACCATGCCGGGATATCTCTGCAGGAGCTGCAGAATCCCCCAAACCGTGAACATCAATCTGCTCTGAACACACGCGTAATACAAATCCACGAACACTTTCCCTCCCGAAATCACCACCCGAAACGCCGCGTGGCTCTTCGCCCTCCTCACAACGTCGATCGAGATTCGGGACTGAGCCCAGGGCTCCAGATCCCAGTGGATGAACTTGAAGAAGTCCGGGCACTTGGGAGCGGGTCCCGAGAGGGCTCGGCCGGGTGTCGGATAGGATCCGGATCGGCAGGTGAGGTAGGAGCATTGCAGGATCTTGAGGGCGCGAGAATGGCGGATCTCGTGGTGGAAAGAGTTGGGTCGGAAGACGTGCCAGGGGGTCGGGTGGAGGTTATGGCCGGCGACGGTCTTCAGCTGGGCGGCGAAGTTGGCGACCTTGTGGAGGAGGACGAGAGGGAGGGAGAGGAAGACGAGGGCGAGAAGGCAGGGGATGATGAAAGAGGGGTAGCGAGGTGGGTGGTGTTTGGCGGCCATGGGAAGCTTCAGCTTCAGCTTCGTGGGGGGTCATTGTGGTTGAAAGTAGCGATTTCGAGAAGTTGTTTAGTTCATTCATCATTCGTGGCTGTGGCTCTGTTTCTTTGGGCAACCCTTTTTCTTCGTGCCCGCGATCTTGTTCGACGCCATTGCCGTCGTCCACGTGGTTGGACCGACCCATTCTCGGCGATCTGCCTCCGCCGATTCCGTCTCCTTCTCCCAACTTGGAAACCTGGGCTGGGCTGGGCTGGGCCTAACGCCATTCAGACCGGGCCCCCACACACACACAACATTCATACTCTCAAATTAAGTTTCCACTTCAGTCAACATTGTTAATTTCCATTAGAAAAAAAACATTTGATTTGATGGTGGAGAATAACAATTACACACATCACTAATGGTAATGCATAGATAGATAGATTCATTTTAGTGGGCTAACAAGTATTGTGCCTGTTTTTCAAAGGTGAAAACCAAATGAAAATACCATAAAACTTTTCTTCTTGTTTAATTAAGTTGCTTACACGCCTTAGAGAAACCATTTTCAGGGGACAAACCCCGACTTCCGTCCAGCATTACCAATGCTGGGTAGAATCTTGGCCCCTTCATACTTGGATCTTTGTTCCTCAAAGTAATCGAGAAACTGAGGAACGGTGGTGGTGGTGTCATAAGCATAGAATTGGAAGTTAACGTAGTCAATAACCCATCCATACTTGTTCCACAAGGCAATGTAATGCTCTTGCACCTCATCATCATCATCAAATGGTGCTATGGATGCAAATGAAATAACCTTTTGTTCCTTAAGGGAGAAGATCAGGTGGCCAATGCAGTGGGCGAAATGGTGATGATCAAAGTGTTCATAATCGATGTCTATTCCGTCCAAGTGGTATTCTTTGAGTATCTCGGTTAGTGAAGTAACGAACGGCGTTGTTGACATGCGTTAGCGCATGCACGTAATAAACACTAGCTATTACTAACTCATTTATCTTGCTTCTTATATATATACACACAGAGATGAAAAATTACTTCTCCGGCCTAAGAAAAACTAAACTTGAGTTTTTTAGGTTGTGTTTAATTGATTCAAATTTTATTAACAGAATTCTTATATGAAATATTTTGTATTTATTTTTTGTATGAGAAGTTAAGAAAAAACAAAACTGGTAATTAAAATAGTAATTATAAGCTGGCCTGCATGTTTTTGTTGTTCACGAACTTGAATGAACGGGACAAATGAACTTTGTGTTTTTTTTTTGTCATTAATTCTCAAGAGAATAATACAAGGCAACAACGTTTAAAGCAATAAAAGCCAACCAATGACAATAAGAAAAGTCATCAGAAAAGAACAAACATGAAATGCCTAGAGCAACCAGGTAACTAGGAGATAACGAAGAAACTACTACTAGGAGATGCGGGAATTGCATACAAGTAAACTCTGATAAGAGACCACAAGACGGTCTTGAAAAAACATATAAAGTCATAGTGGAGATATAATCATCCTCAATCTGAAACGTGGCATACCAAATAGGCTTTCAAGGAGACATGTGTCATCTCACCATGCGTATGCGATCAGAGGATAACCTGTCACACAAAAAACCACACTCTACAGAGCAAGAGCTAAAAAGCATCATCCAAGCAGCTGACGTGGAAAAAAACTGAAAAGGAAAGCAAAAAATGAAAAAATTGCAGACCAAGATAATAGTTCTGGAATAGGAAGAGCTGGTCTGATACTCTTCCCACTCCAGGCCTCGCCGTTCATGGCGTTGGGTGAGGCAGGAAGTTCCCCTACACCACCAAACTCTTTGCAACTGCCTCAACCACAGCTTCCGAGATACGCTGCTTCTTCACAGGGCGACCAATATCTAAACCAATATTCTTTGCATTACCACGACCCACCCGTACGTTTCGTTGCACCTTTAAAGCGTGCCGTTGCAGAAATGGAAGAGGATTGTTGTACTGGGACTTCAACCAGAGCAAGTTCCCCAACCACCTCAGCTGGAACTAGGTCATCAACAGTTGGGACCAGAGCGAGGAGATTAGCATCCACAAACTGATCTTGAGACGATCCTGAGACTGGTGATACCTCCACAGGAGCCACATGCGGTGGTTTTGAGACGAGAACCGCAACCTCCTCAATAATTCTTTTACCAGTTGGATCAATATGAATCTATTTCCTCCGAGATCCTGAATGCCTAAGCCAATCTCCAAATTGATTACCCGCTGCATCATCTAAAGGTGCCAAACACTATTTCTCAACGTGGGTGCAACGCCCACACCGATAGCAGAAATCAGTTAAACGCTCATACTGGAGAAAAAAAGTGTTAGTTGTACCTTCCACCGCAATTCGGATAAGACGATGAAGTGGTTTGGATAAATCAATTAGTAAGTATATCCACGGATAATATCCGTAGATAAACCGCTAAAAAAGTCACGCATATCCGCGGTTACCGGTTATCATCCGACCCACTGCCATCCCTACTCCCA
>JBBYHH010343809.1:0-12170 GCA_038382905.1 Daphne laureola | reverse complement strand
AAAGATGAATGCCTAATGTTGTGTTTGTTCCAAGTTGAAGAATATGAGATAAGTTAAACTGTGAAATTGTTTTGGTATGCATGTCACGGATGTTAGTTGCTTGGAAACCAAGCATGCTATTAAATGTTGTTTAGGAAGTCTAAGTTTGACTAGGATTTTGTTTCTTGATTTGATGTTAGTTTCACTAGGATTAATGTTTTTTTTTTTAAGTAAGTTTAAGAGTTCTAAATTAAGTGGGATTGTATTTTTCTAATTAGAATATGATTAGGTTTATGTGTAGCCTATATAAAGTCAAGTTGTGTTAGAGTTTTGAGTATGAGAGAAAAGCCAATGTGGTGGAGAGATGAAATGTGAGGGTGAAAAAAGAAAGAGAGATCTGGAAGCCGGGATGGCTAGGACGAAAGTCTTTTGTAGTTATCATATTTTATCGAAGATGTTATAGTGAATTTCTCTCATCTGTGGATGTAGGCTAGTTAAGAGCCGAACCACGTTAAATTATTGTGTGCTTAATTTGATCGAGATTATTTTTTTTCGCTGCGTATGACGGGTGTTTGGGGAAGAAAATTATTCGTTTGCCACTTTTTTTTCCCCAACATAAAGAATCACAACCAAACAATGAAGTAGAATAGAAACCATATATTGATAGTACTCCATGCACCAGCTTGATTATGACATTCCATCAATTAGCCAACAGGCTTTAGACATGCTCACGTTTGCAGCAGATACATTCAGAACGGAGACAACCAACCATCACCTTAGGTGTATACGAACAACTTGATAACGCTTGTCCCCTATAGGAGATCCTGGATAGAAACCCAACATCGAAACTTGCACCAGCTGAAGTGAAATCAAAACATGACAAACATACCACTTCATAGAAACTCAGGTCCAAACCAATTCACTATATTGGGTGCAATGAGATGGCTCGAGACCCATCATACCCAGCCCGACGTCAATCATGGCTCCAGGTAGGGAGAACGTTTGCTCAACCCTGCTGATCTGGAGTTTGTCCCAGCCGTCTTGATGATTACAATACGACGACAAAGAACATGTGCCCCAAGACAATGGTACTGGAGTAAAATCACCGACCAACCCACACAAGCCAACACTTGTCCGGATATTCCGCCGTCAATGGACATCGACATCAACAGACAAGCAACCAAAAATTCAGAATTAAACCTTAACAAAACAGCAGGGGAGTAGGCACGGTACCCTCCCCTTAAGGAGGCTCGCCTCCAGGCCAAGCCACTAGGTTTCATCCGTCAGTTAACCGAACTCGGTAATTGAGGCCAGCGCTAGGAGGCTTCAGACCAGTACTGGATAGCCCCACGAACGCGACCCTCTGACAACAACACTGACGGTGAAGGGAACCAAAGATGAAATGCCACCGCCCTACGAACCTTTGATGTCGCAGTAGTGCCGGGAGGAACAAAAAACTCGATCGGCTAGGGGCCAAATCCAGTGATGTGCCTAAGACGTAAACCACCAGATGAATTGAGAACAAGGACCGAACGAAACGCCGACAGGCAGGAAGACCTTGCGGCAAAACAGTGATCAGAGATCCCAGAAGCAGATCGGCGGCGACGCCATATAGGAGGGACGAAACCCTAGACAAACGCATGACCATTCAATTCTCAAGTTGTAGCTTGCATTAATTACCTTCAAAGTGGAGGCTTAAATGGCAATCACTTGACAATCTTAGACAAACGCCAAATCTCCTCTCATTGCAGAGTAAATAAATATTTTTAAAAAATAGACACATTTATATTTCATATGCATATAAATATTTGAATTTATATCATAAAATCATATCGAAAAAATTATAGATTTAATCCTATAATAGTAAATATATCAACTTTCCTCGAACAAAAAGAGTATATAATTGATAGATAAAATTCCTAAAATTCGTATTCGACCCCTCTATTTTATGATATTATTTCTATATCCTAATAGTTTTACAACAATAAGCGACGACTAAAAAATACAACAATATAGTCAATATTTGTCTCTTTATTTTCTAAATACGTTTTTTCATTGCAATTTTCTAACTGTTCGATATTTGTTTTCTTAGACGATTTGTTTTTATAATTGATTTTGATATTTATTTCTCGGTTTATATATCTATATTGTACAAAATAACGAAAACTGAAATGAATAAATTACTCAACTAGGGTGTTTGTGTTTAAAATTATTTTAATAAATAGTTTCATAAATGAAAATTTTAAAAACTAAGAATGTGTTATTATTATACATGTCTAAAAGAAAACACACAAAGAAGTTCAACGATTGAGCAATGGGTTTGACGCTCTACTAGGGTTATGTTTTTTCGGCGCCACTGTTACCGTCATTTTCCTGCTGCAGTAGACGATTCCCCTGCTCCTGGTTCGAGTTTCATTTTTCTTCATGTTCCAAGTTCGGTCTTGTTGAGAATCGTTTCTTCCTGCTGCGTTTTATTTTGTTTCAATCCATCATGCCGGTGATGCTGGCCCAGGGTCTGGAGTTTCGCTCTACGTCGTGTCGGTGTGGAGATTCCGGGAGCTTCTCTGCCTTTGCTTGGCGCGTTTGTCTCCAATTTTGATTTTATTTGTCTCGAATGGGTATGCCTCTACTGTGGCCTTCAATTTCCAGTGGCTCCCGGGCCTATCGCCGCGCCGTACGCGAGTGCTCTCTATGGTGAATCTGGCAAACACTCACCGGGAAAACTTGGGGTGAAGGTTGCGGGCTTATGATATGAAGGATTTGGTGAAACAGGGTAAAGGCTTCGTTGGAGGCGGAGTTGAACCCTCTGAATTCGGGTGGGAGTATGCACTAGGGTCCGGTTGGAGCATTTTGGGGTTGGGTGGTTTGTTGGTCTTAGGTTCGGTTTCATGTCTTTGAATGGTCAAGATGGTTTTGCTGGTATACATTGACTGGTCTTGGGGTTTCATGGTGTCTGGCGTTGAATCGGTACACGTCGGGATACTATTGTTTACGGCAGGATTGAGCGTAGTCTCGTCCTGCCTGGTGCTATGAGCCTTTACGGTGAGAACTAGTCGGGCGGTGGGTCTCCCTAGTGAGTTCGGATGTTGTTTATTTTGATCCATTGGTGTTGTGAAGGATCTAGATCGTCCTTGACAACTCCAGCCCGTTTTATGGGACATGAATTGGTCCTCGTGATATTTGTCCTTCCATCTCATTACTTCATAAAAAAAAATAGATCTGCACCATGGATCTCTTCAACAAAATATCATAAACCAAAAATCAAAGTCGTTTCTTTCTTTCTCAGCTCAAATCTTGCCTCCCCTTCCGAGACCATCCCATCGCTTTCATCTTAGATCCGGCGACGTTGAGCACCGAGATGGTGACAACGTGAGATCCGACGACGTTGAGAACCGAGATCTACGCGGGGCATTAAAAAACTTCATCTTGCCCTCACCGGCCGCCAGCTGGGTAACGTCTCCACTACGAGGGGCAACACGCGGAGGAGCAAGATTTGGTCGCTTGGGTCATCAGCGCCGGTAAGAACAAACCCATGTGTCGAAGTTGCTGCCAACGCGAGTAAGGCCGGAGAGGATGCCGAGGGAGCGGCGGGAGACGAAGGGGATGACGCCGAAGGTGGCGCCGTTGGCTGACTGGGCACCGACGGAGAAGAGGATCATGGCAGCGACGACGGTAGGGAGGGTATTGGCTTTGGCCAGCCACACGCAGAAGCAGCCGCCCATGGTTTGAAGGATCCACAACACTCACAGATGGCCCCTCATCCCGAACAATGCCCCGCCGTGTTGGGAGCATAATCGCCAAATGGACGTGCCACTAAGTTCGTCATCCCGAAACTTGTTGCGATGAACCCGGCTGTGTGGAGTTTTAGGTGAAACCTGTTAATTAATTATAACAATTAAATTTAATAATAAATTATTAATTCTAATTTTGATTTGATGAAGGTAGAGAATACAATCTTGAGGGCAGAAGAATAGAGAAAATAGGAATAAAATAGAGAAATAATTTGGATAAATTTGGTAAAAGTTTAAAACATGAAAGGTAAATTGTAATTATTAAATAAGATTAGGGTCCAATTGTGTAATTAAAGTTAACATCTAACAGAAATATTAACGGGGTTAGTCTGTAGGAGGGTTTTGTAGGTTTTTCCAAACCGCAAGAGGTAAAAGAATGAATTTTAAAAATATGGGGAGCAAAGTGAAGATTATGATAAATTTAAAGGGGGTAAATAATAATTACCCTATATATATATAGTAGTACAAAAAAGTCATTGTCATTTTTCGAGCGTGTCATTTCCTTATCGTTGTATGAAAAGTTGAAACGAATGCAGTGTGTTCAAACTTTCATTTCATTTAACTACTGCTATCTCATTCACAGATCGGATAGAGACTGCTTTTGGCCAAATAAAATGTGAATAAGCTTTCAGTTTTCACACCTAGAAACGCGGGTGGGTGTCACCAGGTCAGTGTGTGACAGAAATCAGATAACAAATGTGCGAACTAGGCTCTCGGTCTACGAAATTACTCTCACTGTCTTTATAAGCTTTGGAAGACCAACTTGTACGCAATTAGACTACAAGGACTGACTCGATTGGATTGCCATAGTTGAAGGGATTTTTTAGGATTTGAGCACATAGTTCTGCCATACATAAGTTCATTCAGTAGAGAGTTTTTTTTTTTGTTCCTTTTCCTTTTTTATGAACAGTAGAGAGTTTAATTGAACTAAAGAAATATTACTCTTGACGTAGATTTGATTTCCGTAATTCG
This sequence comes from Daphne laureola, assembly GCA_038382905.1. NCBI lineage: Eukaryota > Viridiplantae > Streptophyta > Magnoliopsida > Malvales > Thymelaeaceae > Daphne > Daphne laureola. The sequence continues at coordinate 7,428 of JBBYHH010343809.1, read as the reverse complement.
GCACTTAATTACCAACAAATAGAGTAAAATCCAATCTTATTTAAGTTTCATTCAATAGCAAATAATCATAGGCCGGAAAAACATAAAAATCAAATATCTAATAGACCTACCAACTAAAGCAGCTCTTAGCATGAGATGAGCCAACAAAAATCAAACGACCGACAACCCTAAGAAACACCCGGTAGAAAATAAACAATGGAGTTCAAAGCAAAATCAACATAAAGAGTATCTAAAAACAAATAATAGATAGACCACCGAAATGATAGAATGACAAAGCCAAGAACAGATAAAATTCTTCACGTCAAGCTGAAACTCTGAAGCGCTTCCAACATGCCATAAGGCTCGAAAACAGGCTCCACCGACCAGTGGCGAAGTCAGGAATAGAGGGTAGGGGTGGTGGAGAACTACAAATATTATTCTCATTCAATAATATAATTTAAAAAGTATACTTTAAACGAGTTAGTCGAGAGAAAAAAAAATGTATACATATTAAAAGTTACTTAAAAATCTAAATTGTCGTAAAGTATATATTAAAAGCTATAAAAATCTCAAGTCACTGATATATAAATTTACTCTTCTACAAGAAATACAAAATAAAAAAGCAAATCTGATTTTTTTCATCCATTTTTTCCTTTCATAAACTTCTTATCGATTTCAAAAACTTCAAAAGAAATTTGTAACTTCTTACTAAAATAATTCACGGAATCGCAAAAAAATTAACATAATTCATGAATCAAAAACAATATTCATTTCTTACAATATGTTGCACCTTATCTTTTTAAGTGTGATTACTTCTAGATGGAGTTTTAATTTCATGAATGTCCAATGTTTTATTTTGAAAGAAAGAAATATTCACCAATCATAGAAAAAATTAACATTTAGCTCTAATTAAAAAATATCGTTATCAAATATTTTAAAAACAACACACCCATAATGTTTTAGGACTACGATTTTATGTTTGGGAAGTTTTTTTCATTTGTACTCAATTCTCATTATGTAATGGATTATTGAGTAATATATTTAGATTATAGTTATAGAAAATATGAAATTTAATCCTAATTAATCTAAATTATACTATATATCTCTACATTTATAAAAATTTAGGGGTGGTAGTTGCCACCCCCAGTCCCCACACTCCTCCGCCACTGCCACCGACATCATACTCAGGATTACGCATAGCCACCGACCACCTCCACCTATGCTGCACTAAGCGGAATAAAAGTAGACCGATCTCTGCAAGGATGTCTGGGAAGAATAAGAAAGCAACCAACTTTACCCGCAAAGAAAACCACTGGCACCAACCATAGTAAAAAATCATCCCACCGACAACCCAAGTCCATAATAAGAGACAAATGATGGGACCGGACTTGGTACCCCCATCATTCGATTATAGTTGTCTCATCCCTCCAGGCAGGGAGAGCCACCGCTCATCCCTACCGTCTAAAGATCCCACTTCTCCCAGTCCTTCACGCCAACAACTAAACCAAAGCAAAGGCTTACCCAACCCCGGACCACATCAAACAAGCATCCAATCCAGACCACGGCTCCAACCAAATTGATCTCACCCAAACACACTCACACATCCAACCATCCAAACCCAATTGCGAAAAAATGCCACAGCCCACTAGCTTCCACAAAACCAGGTGGGGCCACCCTTTCCAACACATCTCAACCCATCGGTCGAAGCCAGAACTGAATGGCTGGGAGAAGCAGCCATGCCCCAAGGAATCAAAATCGATCTTGGAGAACAACAATGCCTTGACTGTGCCTGACCCAATCGAGTCCGCCCAGACGAACGTCGAAGGCTTGCGGAGGCCGGCCCTAAATGTTAACATCCGACGGAGTGAGATCCGAGTCAGGCGAGGCGAACGCAGCGCCGGCGGATCGAGCCCTCTGCTCCCTAGAAACCCAGAGCTCACGAAACAGTACCCTCGATCCCAACGTCGCCGGAGGCGCGAGCGTCGTCTAGGCGAGGTGCGATTGTCGGTCTCATCACCGTCGGCGCGCCAAGGACAGGCCGAAGCCCTCCGTACGGCGCGAAGACGGCCTGGCTGGGAAGACGACGCAGTGGTGGCCTAGAGCGAAGCAAACTTCAAATCGCGTCGATATCCTAGCGAACACCTGACCAGCGGGAAACCATCCTCATCCAAAAAATGCCGAGAAGTGACCCGGTTACCCCTATTGCCTCGCTCCGGCATGCGACGGCGGTGACACTCTCATATGCAGAAAACCCTAAAACCATCCATGTCAAATAATCCTCATCACTCTTCATTTTAAGTTTTTGTCTTATTTGAATCTTATTTTTTTGAATCTCTAACCCAATTAAATATTTTCCGTCCCTTTAAACAGTTTAAATTAACAGAAGCAAATGACTATATTTTTACCCTTTAACTAAATGCTCCTTGCACACCTCAATCTTTTACCCGGTTCTTAACTCAAGTGCGCACATAACCTAAATAACTGTTTGTCATTAATGTGTTCTTTTCTCACATAAAGGGCAAAAAGAACAAAAATGTTTTTAAATTTTAACTTGCATTCCATTTTTCTATCATTTTTAACTTCTTTTTAAAGCTAAAAAATTTCTTAACTCGTTTTCCTCATTTTATTTAAAATAAACGCAGAATAAAAATTAGCATTCTTATGTTCTATTATGGCAAAAAGCACAATTTTTTGTTTGAACTTTTCAATTTATCACGAATCGGTCACTTAATTTTTTATCCAGTCGAATAAATCATTGAACTTTTATAATTGTACCAATTTAGTTATTGAGTCTGAATTCTGATGATTTTTCATGCAGAAGAATGACGCAGATTGAGTAAGAAGTTCAATATAAAGTGTCTAAGTGTTCAATTAAAAAAAAACACGTTAAAAGAGCACTACCGAGAAAGTCAGGCGCGGTTAGGTTAACGGAAAACATCGTAATATTCTTTTAACATGCGTCTATTGTTTTTAAATCGAACAGTTAGAGACACTTTAGGTTTAAATTTATGCTCAATCCGCGTCATTTTTTCGCCTGAAACATCATCAAAAATTAAACGTAATGAGTAAGTTTGTACAATTTTAAAAGTTCAGTGATTTATTTGGATGAATAAAAAGCTCAGTATCCGATTTGTGACAAACTGAAAAGTTTGAAGCTTTATTTGTACCTTTTACCTTCTATTAAACGACGGCGGCGAAACAAAACATCAGATTATTTGCAACTCGGAGCTTAGTTAAACTTTGCACGGGCTTTCAACTAAGAGATCTGCTGACTGTGAGCCCACTAAGCTGATTGCAACAGAACACGGAAGTGGAAGTGGCCCGGCCAACCAGGGTGAGTTTTCTAAACCAGTATTGCTACATTTTTATTTTTGATAAAAAAAAAAAAACATTACTTCATTCTTTTAACATTTTTTACAAAATACTAATAATTATTTACATTTTTTCTCCAAATTTATTATCTATCTCTCTTTCAAAATTTAAACTATTGTTACTTTTTTGCTACTTATTTACAAAAAGAACACTGTAACATTGCTATTTTTATTTAACGAATACTGCGTCTCCTCCTCGTACATACCACATATGAACTTTTTACCTATCCTTTGTACTTTTATTCTAGCAATAAATATCCAACTTTAACGTATGCCAAAGTATTTGGGTTTGAGTGAAAGATGTCAGAATAACAAATAAATTATTTTACCCTTTCCATGTGAGTTAATTATTGAACAAACCGGTTGTTTGAAAATTATGATTTACCAACTCATCCTTTTATCAGTGTGATTTAACTATTCATCTCCAATTATTAAGTATAAAATAAAGATTTCGATGAGAAAATGTATAAGATAAATGTTGGAGGGTTAACGGAATGAATATTTTATTAAATACGAGAATATTCAGTTAAATACTGGAGATGTAAATTATAGACTTGTCGTATCTGCACATACGACGGCGGCACCACCGTGCTCTGTTACTTTGGTCGCCGAGATTGACTTTTTCTGGTGACGGAACGGGTCCGTGATGGTGCTATATATGGAGATCCGCAAAGGTAGTGGTTGCGCTGGAAGCGGTGAATCGCTGACTTCCCAGCCGATCCTAGTGAGACGCTCTGCCACTTCCAGCTCGTTTTGACGCTCCTCCAAGTCAGCTGAGGTTCCGATCGATTGTTTCAGAATCGGCAAGATGTTTCCCGTCCATCTCGCCTCGTTCTCTGCCAGAATCATCTTCCAACGGATTGGCGATGACCCAGTCAGCGGGCTCATCAGCCCATTTCTTGGTCAAAACAATCATCCACATAAACTCCACAACAGTAAAAGTGAGTCTCACATCACACATGGTAGCTGAGTTGGACGATTTAACGTTGAGTATTAAATTTACACTAACCGATAAAACAGACTCATGAAAATGAGAGTTGATAATTTACAGTTTTCGATTTAATTAAGTTGCTTTTTTTGCACCCGAGCCATTATTCAATAGTGTTAATGTTATTCGATCAATTGTGAGACACATTTCCAAAACTTTAAATCATTGATACGTTTAAAATTCAAAAGATTTCTAGATTTTTTTTTCTCCCCTTGTCTCCTTAACACAACCATAGAGAAATCTACAATTTTCCCGTCTATTTTCAGAAAATCTACAGATATATATATAGTACTTTGAGGTAAACCTACAGACTACCCCTTTCGATCGCTAACATCGTCAGCTGACCATTGCTAAAATATTTTAATACATAAATGTTTTAGATATTATACATAACTAACCCAATGTTTTATACTTCCACGTTTTACCCCCTTCCCTCACATTTGTCACCACCGCCCCGTGCCCGGCCCGACGGAAGCGGTGGCTGTGCGGCAGCACGGAGGGACGGTGGCGACGTCGGGCGGGGCCCTCTTTGGTGCGGCAGATCCCATAACTCGGTCCCTTGTTGTTTGACAATCAAGCTTGCTCCAAGTATTCCCTTGATTGGAACATACTTTAAAATTCCATTTGCGAAACTAGGGGTGTGCAAATCAACTTCACATACACGGAAATTACATACATAAAAACCACAGTTCATATAATAAATCACCAACACATGCATACATGAAATTCATATTCATGTTATACTAAGTTGAGTTCCGCTCAACACAGATACAAGATAAAGGAGTAAATACTCCCCGAGTAAAATAAACATATCCATGCTTATTCATATCATACTAAGTATTAAGCTAAACACTTAAAACGATAATCAAAATGTCTGATCATGCAAGCAACTGAACATGTTATATCAATACATCTCATAAACTGTGATTTATGCTAACATGTGCATCTGCATCTATACTAACAGAGCCCAACACACTTTGACCACCTCTAGGTCACTGTTACTGCTGCTACTAACACAAAGAAAAGGAATTAACCGTTAGTAATTCATAAGTGTTCATCCAGAACCACAAATAACCATACCTTCAAGCGAGACTACCCCCGTAACCATAATAGAAATCACATAAGGAGCTACACATATACCTGAAATCCCATATCACAGAAAACTTTACGGAACAATTACACAGGTTGCATATCAGAAGCTCCTAAAAAATCATAATCATAAGGGGGTGAGTCCTCGAGAGGAACTCAGTAAGGGCTTAGGTAAGGGTCATGATTTTTATTTTTAAAAACAACCTGCAAGAAAAGGTTAGTAGTCATGCATAAAAGGGTTAGCATGCACAGTATGCAATATACTAAACAGTTTATACAACCTATATATCATATGTCATGATATGCATGAAATGCAAAATGCACATAACCACTCATCCCATCGGACAGAAACATATAACCATTCGTCTTATCGGACGGAAATACATACCACTCGTCCCACCGGACGGAAATACATAACCACTCATCCCGTCGGACGGAAATACATACCACTCATCCCACCGGACGGAAATACATAATCACTCGTCCCTTTGGACGGAAACCCATAACCACTCGTCCCGTCGGACGGAAACACGACGGCCCTCGGCGGCTTTAAGCTCAACACGGGGTTTACATACATAACAGGCGCATGGTACCAGCGTGGGGCGTAGGTTCCCCATAACCGTCGTAGCCACTACATTGATCATAATTTGATCAATGTGAATAACCCACTCATCATCAACCGCTCGGTTGGTTCTCCCTTAGATAAAACCTGCACACCACTAACCTTACCATGTGACTAGTCTCGGGAGTCACCGAGCCCCACTCTCAGCCCGGGAACTAGCCTCAACTAACTCAATATGCACGAAGGCGTCCCAATTTGCATATTAAAGAAAGTTGAACTCTTACCCTGCGCGTTGCACAATCTCTGAACCTTCCCGAGGTAACCGCATCGATCTAAAAATCCGGCAGCACTTCGGCTGCATTCCGTATAGCCCAAATACAGAAAATGTTGAACAACCACACACAACAATAAGAAAAATATTCTTCAACCCATTAATCAATTTCCAATACAATATAAGCTTTATTATCAAGCTTCACCATTCCCGACCAAAACATGAACAGAAGGCCAACCGAGCAGAAATACCATCAAGAATCCATATACTAATCTAGAAGTTCACATCTAACCCATTTCTAACTCTAATCCAATATTTGTCGGGAATTACCAACTTTATCCCATAACTTATAAATTCGGCCATAACATGCACAATGAAAATCAACCATGAAAATCATCACCAGAAAATCATCACCAGAAAGCCTGATAACAATTTAGGAATTCAACTCCATTCCTAATTACCAATCAAGGCCTCAATCTTTTTCCAAATGTTGAATTTGGCCCAAATTATAAAAAGTGACTAACTTATCAAAAAGTTGTCAATTTCACCCCTAACTTCAATTGAGCTTAATTTCACTTCATTTGTCACTAATTACCAACTCACACCCAAACTTTTTTCAAAATGTGCAATCCGGCCCAAATCTCCAAAAAGTGACAAAATATTCCCCTAACTTCAAATTAGCTCATTTTCACCAAAATTTATCATTTAACATCAAATAACATCATTAATCTTTCAAAACTCCACACTTTATCAAAGAACACCGAACTTTTCTTCCTTAGGCAAATTTCGGCCAAAAGGGAAAGTTATCCAAAGTTTCCCTTCAAACTTTTAACCAACATTCTAGGTGTTCAAAACTTCCTCAATCCATCATTAATTCATACTTTTAACAAGGAACACCAACTTAATTCTTTCTTGACAATTTCATCCAAGCATGGAAAATTTGCCAAACAAAATTGCCTTGACAATTCAACATTAAATTTAGGAGCTTTAAGAATCCCTAAATTTAGGAGCTATTGTTACACCCATCCCAGTCCGGCGACAAGTTTCTGACGTTTTGTGGTCGGAGGACAAGGTATGACGGCTTAGAAAATCCACAGGTAAAGGATTAACGTTTTCGGTTGGGTGTTAAGTATATATTGTGAAGTGTTTAAGAGGTAAGGTTTAAGGT